>SJYV01013912.1:57118-135460 GCA_006410875.1 Neotragus pygmaeus
CAGAAAAAAGCTCCTTCAAACATCATTCTAAATAGAGATCTTCCATATATAAAACCAATGCAAATTCACAGAAGCCTCTTAGCGTGCGAATCTGGCAAAACCACATCAAAATGTTGGTCAAGTTCAGACACTGACTTACATTCTCTATTCTTGTTCTGTCGACATGAAAAGATGCTGGCCCTGCAGAGTGTTCATTTCAGATGAATAAGTGTGAGCCCCTGGCAGTACTGATACTGAAGATTCCCAAGTGTCGGGGCTTCACACTCTTGCAGAGCTTGTTTCTTCTTAAGAGGTGTGTTTCTCGAATCCTTGAAACTCAGGGGAAAGCTGCACTGGCCTCAGTTCCTGTCACGTCTCTCTCCTCTCTGATTGCTGTGGGCCCACCTTTGTATGTTTCCTCTCACTTCAGCTCTGATGGAATGTGGCTCCTTCCCTCCTGGGCCAGGCTCCTGAGCGTTGGGGAAGCCCCGAGCTGCACACAGCCCACCCCGCATGCTAACACCAACATGGATCTCTGCTTGGGGACTCCTGTCTGAGCTCCCTGCACTGACCCAGATTCTCCCTAGGGAAAGAGAAGAGGCAGTGTGGCTTTGTTTTTCCCCTGGACTTTCTCCCAAATCCAACCAGGAGGCTTTTCTTTTTTTTAAACAACTGTTAAAAAGCAACAATAACAACAAAAAACGTGTTCTTCCAGAGTCATCCAGCCATCACTGAAAAGAAACTGAATTATTCCAACTAAATCACTGTCATATAAGGGTCCTGGTGCCATAAAGTCCATGTATCTTTCAACTGATCATCCCAGGTACGTGTAGATAACACGTGTGTGAATGATGCACAAGCATTTCACTCCTCATACCCCGTGCCCACAACTGCCCTGGGTTGGAAGGGATGGAGGTGGGTGTGCAGATGTGGACGCCAAGCAAAGTAACGAAGACTGAGAAGGTATGGCTTCCTCTTTTAACAGGTGATCAGAAAGTGTGTATTCACGAATGCTCAGTCGCTTCAGTCATGTCTGACTCTTTGCAACCCCATGGACTGTAGCTGTCCAGGCCACTCTGTCCACAGGATCTCCAGGCTAGAATACTGGAGTGGGTTGGTCATGCCCTCTTTCAGGGGATCTTCCCAACCCAGGGATGGACCCCGGGTCTCCTACATTGCAGGTGGATTCTTCATCCAGTGAGTCACCTGGGAAGCCCCCAGAAAATGTACTACCAGGTAAAGTTGAGCAACTCACACTGAAGATCATTAGGCCCATTTCCCCCTCATTTCCTCTGCGGACTTTTCCAATATTAAATTCTCAGGGAAATCCATCCGCTACTTTTAGCTGGTGGGGCCATTTGATATATAACACCAAAAAAAGAAAAAAATCAATTGTCAACTTGTGACCACAAAGGATGTCTTTGCTCTCAAGAAAACCAAAAATGATGTCTATGGGGAGCAGGAGATTTTGTTTATGTTTTTGAAAGAAGAAGAGAATTAACCAATTTCAGCACCAGTCCATTCTTGCTAGACCCTATTTTGTCTCGATATTTGCAGTGGAAAATCTCGGGGAAATAGGATATCGCATGATTTCCCCAAGCTCAAATGTTATATGATAGCAGATGTTAGGTGTGAGATCATGATTGAATTTGGGGTTCTGCTGAATTTGGGGTTCTCCCGTAGGGCTAAGGAGTTACCTCTGACCATCCACCACCACTGTAACCACGCCTCCAATTCCTCTTGGTAAACAGGTCTTAGCACCTCATGTAGAAACAAGCATAGCAGTGGGGAAGTGAGAGGGACTCTCTGGGGTTCAGAGTCATTTTCCTCCAGACTCGAGAATGGCAGGCATGACTCCTTTATGATAAATTCTCATCCTGGCTCTTGCATCTAATTCCCAGGTAGGTACAAATGAGCATTAGTTTTTGCATCTCGGAATGTGGGTAATGACAACAACCAGCCTTCCCGAGGGGCCTACAGACATGATTAACTCTACGGTAAAATACTTAGAAATCCATTTAAGGTGGAAGATGGTTTATTAATATATTTTGCCTGCCACTGCTTCATTATTATAGCCAGGCAGAAAAAGAACTCTTCTCACAGGCTCTGTAGGATGTTCGGCTTATACCAGTCTGTGGGCACTTGGTCTGAGATAGACACGCCGTCTTTGTGTCTGGCTGGGGAAGGGCCAGCGGTGAGCTGCAGCCTCCTGGCCTGGCCAAAGGAAACCCAGCAGAGATCAGGGTGGACAAAGAAAAGCCACTGGCAACCTCATAGCTGCTTCGTGGACCCAGGGATCCAAACTTCATTCAAAAATGGAAGTTGAGAAAGTGGTGAGAGGTCAGAGATGCTGGCACAATTAACAAGGCAGAATCCATTTTATTGAAACTTGTGATTGAAGCGGTTTGAATAGATGAAGATCAAAATCATATGTCAGCTCCCGTCTCATCTCCTAATCCCTAAATATAACCAACACTTAGTGGCTTATCTTATATCCTGTCTCTTGCTTCATAAAAACTGCTGGATTTATTTTTTTATTTTTTTCCCAGCATATCCAAGTTAATGAAAAAGGAATGACAGAGCAATTTCATTATTTGTGTTCTTTATAGAAACAACTTCCTTTCTACCTCCTGGAAAGAGGATTCCTAACGAGCGCCCACCTCCACCTTCTTCCCCCATGCCCTCCGCCCCATCTCTCTCTGCAGCCCCCTCTTCCCTCCTGCATACACATATACTGTACACATAAATCAACTTGTCACAGCTTGTCTCTGTGCTGACAGCTGTAATTGCTGCAGGTTATAAAAATATCTATAGGACAATGCCTTTCAAGCTCTCAGGCACACATTTACACACTCACACAAACTAAATGAAAGAAAACAATCATATTCCCTTTAATAATCCTGGGACTGCAAAGGAGGGGGCACGGAGGAGCTCACTGTGTGGACTGGAGGGCTGGCAGGCAGGTGAGGACATGGGGGAGACAAAGACTCCTAGCAGTGGCAGCATCTCCACACTAAAGAAGGGATGGAGAAGGGAACATTTGCCAATGGAAGGGAAGTTGGCTGTTTTTGTTTTTCCCTGTGTTACCTACAGCAAGCTGGGGTTGGCTGAAGA
Organism: Neotragus pygmaeus; assembly: GCA_006410875.1. NCBI lineage: Eukaryota > Metazoa > Chordata > Mammalia > Artiodactyla > Bovidae > Neotragus > Neotragus pygmaeus. The sequence goes on from SJYV01013912.1 coordinate 60,212, forward strand.
GCAGTGAATTCTCCATATACACGAGAGACCGAAAGAAGAGCTCTCGCATGAGACGTGCCAGTGCTGCTGCTGCCTTCTCTAAAAAGGCGAAAGGCCCCCCTCTCCTGGTGGAGATTCCAAATAGGAGCTCAGGCGAGAAGATGCTGCTTGCAAGATGGTTACAGAGATCAGAGAACGGGGTGGCACCAAATGGACATCAGGATGTTTAATCAGGAGGGGCGGGGTCCATCTGGATCAGTGATGGCTCTAGGGGAGTGGGGAAGGGCTGGGCTCTGGAAGAATGCGTGCTCTTCTGTCCTGCAGAGGATCAAAAAATCATCGTTCATTCGGGCTAGAGTCTGGTGTGTGAGGATTTCAGAGGGAAGAGCCAAAGAAAAGCTTGAAGAAGGGAAAGAAGCATCAGAGGAAAAGAAAGCGGCACGGATGGAGAGAACTGAGGAGGAAGGGAACAAGGGCAGAGGTGAGGCTGCTCCTGCACTTTGAGAGCCATGAAACTTTGTAAGTTCCATCAAGAGGAGAGGTTGTCAGCAGAGCAATAGGCAGACAGAAAAGGCAAGAAAAGCCAGGCAAATGAGCAAAGTCAAAGTGACGTCAAGGCAAACGCCAGATACCCAGAGGGGAACAGCACTAGAGTCAGGGATCCTGAGAGGAACCTTCTCTCCTTTTCTAAGTTTAGGGTCATCTTAAGACCCTAAGGTCAGAGAAGGACAGAATGCTAGGGTCAGAGGGCACCTTGAAAGATGTGTAACCCACTCATTTCATAAGGAGGTGGGGAGTGAACCCAGCAGAGAGGACCCATTGTCATGGGAATAAAGTTAACAGCTGGTAAATCAAGACTAGAACTCAGGGCTGCTGGGCACTGCCCTGTTCTCTTGGCTGTACCTGGCAGGTAAGGACGCTGCTTAAGAACCAAATGATGAATACCTCCCATGGCTGCCACATCTGTGCAAGAGAGAAACACAGAAGTGTTAACTATTATTGCCCGGTATGGATACTTCTGAGTGTCTGATTATTCAACTGAATTCAATGTAGCCAGGAAATGTTGAAGGCAGCCAAGTAGACTTTGAGCTCTTCCTATAGAGCAGAAAGTTAGAGATACAAAGAGGAAAGACATCACCCTGCCCTCAATTTGCCTACAGTTGAGTGCTATCAGGTTTGTGCACGATTCTTTTTGCATTTATATCCCTGGAAGCCCCTGAGAACAGTCTTATTGCCAAGAATGAGTTGGGATGTGCCTCCTAATTAGGAACAGTCAATCCCATTTCATGTTTCCAGATTTCCAGCTAAGCTTCCTTGGAAGTGGCATTAGGGTCTCCCTAGAGGTTCAGTGATGAAGACCCCCTTCCAGTGCACGGGGTTGGGGAGTTAAGATCTCACATGACTCGTGGCCAAAAAATCAAAACTTGAAACAGAAACAATATTGTAACAAGTTTGACAAAGTCTTTATAAATGGTCCACATCAAAAAAATAAATAAATAAAAATCTTAAAACAAAATAAAAATAAAGTGGCATCGGAGGTGGTGGAGTACGCTCAAGGATTCTAAAATTGTAGGGAAAACATTCATCTACTTGACAAACCGCTTTTTTAATGCCCACTAAATGCCAGCCATGCACTAGGTGGTGGATTTCAGCTGTGGGCGAGAGAGACAAAAACAAAACCATCCTGTGTCTCACCCTCATTAAGGACACTGTCCAGCAGGGGAGACAGATATGAAAGTAAGAACTTCACAAAACAGTAGGCATGATGGTGTTAGCACCATGGGGAAGAGGAAGAACACGCATGCTAGAAGGTTCTCTCAGAATCGGGAAGATCGGGAGATGAAATTGGGACTTCATAGTGAGAAGGAGCTGAGTGTGCAGGTGGCGTGGGCCGGAATCTAGTTACAGGCTGGCCAGAATGTGCACAACCAGAGACTGGAAGGAGGTTGGGCCAGAGTTGCCTTTTATATTCAGACTGTGCTGCCTTAGACTGAGGGTGGGGACGTCTGAAGTGCTCTGTCTGATTCGAAAGCCCTAACTGCTTCTTCGTCCTGTGTTCCTGCACTCATTGATTCACTCAGTACATATTTATCGATTAAGAATGACCAGCGGTTTTGGACTCAGACAGACCAGAAGTCAAACTTCATCTCCATCACTAACAGTGTGACCTTGCAGGAATAACCCCATTTGCAAAATAGTGCTCAAAACAGTACCTACCCCGAAGGGGTGGTTTGAGGATGCTTATGAGGGTCTGATGGACCGGGGTTAGCAGAGGGCCTGGCAGCTGCAGGCCTCCCGTGGGGGGACCGGAAGGGGGCCGCGTGTGTGCTCCCCTCCTTCAGAGGGGCCTCGGTGGGATATTCATCCTGAGAACCCAGGAGCCGCCATCTCAGTGTTGGGAACCGTCCCTGGGCGCATCTTGAGGGTGTCGTCCCTGGAGCAGGGCAGAAACTTCATACTGAGATGTGGTCAGGAAGGCCAATTGCTGAGCTTCAAACCAAGGCAGGAAATGGGTGACCCTTCTGTTCCCACTGCAAGGTCTTGAGAAGCACACAGGATCCGGGCATGGGAAGCAGCCTGAAGCCTGAGAAAGAGGACGGGGCTGTTTCTCTGTGTGGCAGCCTGGGTACCTTCGTCTGTTCAGGCTCCCACATATGCCAGGAAAGGAAACCACCCTGAGAAAAAGGTGAGACACCTCCTCCAAGCAGCAAATGAGTAGCGCCTCTAACCGCTTGCATGCAGCTTCGGCCCCTCTTTGCTCCTGTGGGCCTGGTAGTGGAGCCCAAAGCTCCTTACCTACTCCAGGGTCTAGCTTTACACTAATTAATGGATACCATTAATACCATGTAGCATGGGCCTTATTGCTCTCACTTCCCAACACTGAGCACCCCAGTGCCTCCTAGCCTCATGGAAGTGAGTAGGGGTGACCTGCACTTACCTGCCTGCACACACACACACAGACTCCAGTTCCAAGGGTTACATGATGCAGCCCAGTCAGAGTCAGCAGCAGCTATCTCAAAGAGCCTTTGGTTGGTAACCGGCCAACCCCAAACTTGGAGCTTCAACCCCAAATGTTCGCTTAGAGCAACTTGGCTTGCCCAGCCATGCCCTGATGCCTTTCTCCCTAATTGGTTACCTTCAAGTCTCTCTTTAACCTTCTCTCTGCATTTTTTGCATTTTCTCCCCAGCCAGGAGCAACTGGAGAAGACAAAATCTGTAATGAGACAAGAGTTTGCTCAATAACATACGGATTCAATTGTACTTCTTACCGAACATTGCATTTTGTAAACATCATTTTGTATCTGGATCCAAGTCTTAACTCTGGCCAACATTAAACAAGTCCCTTGTTTGTTTGTTTGTCTGTTTGTTTTTTAGCTTCTTTGTTTTCAGGAAAACCAACATCTCCATGAAATGTAGGTCTTTCAGAAGATCTGATGCCAACCAATACATCCAAATGGGCTAATGCACTTTTGAAAGCTGAAAGCACTGTTCTACAGTAAGATAATGGATGGTATCATCGACTGAATGGGCATGAGTTCGAGCAAATTCAGGGAGATAGTGAAAGAGAGGGAAGCCTGGCATGCTACAGTCCATGGGCTGCTCGCAAAGAGTAGGACACAACTTAGCTACTGACCAGCAACAGTAGGGTGATAGCTCATAGAAGGCTGGGGTCAAGGGTAAAGCATTTGCCTCCTCCCCCATCTGTCACTTACAGGCTGTATGGAGTTGCCCAAATCACTTCTAGTTTCCCTCTAAGTGAGAAGTTGGGGTTAAACAACCTCATAGTCCCCTTCCTGCTTCCCATGTGTTTCAGACGGTAAAGAACCCACCTGCCAATGCAGGAGACATAAGAGATGCGGGTTCAATCCCTGTGTTGGGAAGACGCCCTGGAGAAGGGCATGGCAACCCACTCCAATATTCTTGCCTGGAGAATCCCATGGACAGAGGAGTCTGGCGGGCTATGGTCCACAGGGTTACAGCATCAAACACGACTAATGCAACTTAGCATGCACCATCCCCTTCCAAATCTCAGTCTTTGGTTTTATTGCTTTTCAACACTTTTCTTGAAATCAGTTTATCCTTCCTATTTGCTCATTGGTTCCTACTATTGAGAAATTGCCCTCCTCACCCTGTCCTTCCATTGTTCCCACTCACCAAGGTGTCCATTTCAAAACTCAGAAAATGGTGCTGCAAAGTAATTAATGAGCTGCACTGGATCTAAGGCAGGCAATGAAAGAGCCAGGATGATTAAAAGTCTTCCGATAAAGGATTTCTTTAAGGAAAAGAAAATTCCACAATGCAACCAGCAATGTTAATCTTCAATAAATAGGCTGTTAATATTTAACTGGCATTTATTTAAACTTACAGTAACTGTCCTATTAAATCTAAATTAATTGCCCGTTTGGGACTCTCCCCCTACAGCCTAGCTGGGACATGGCTGTCTGGATCATAGTGTGTGCAAGGCATCCAGCCATAAAGAGGAGAGTTCAGCCTCCTTCTAAGACTGGAAGATTACAATATCATGCTTGGAAGGGCTTTAGAGGTCAACTGGACCAGTAAGTTTTATACCCTGTGTCTTTGGGCTTTCAGGGGCCCATTTTCCCTATCTCTTCAGTAGGGCTTCATTGTGTGTTCTTATCTCTGCATCTGCTTCTCTCCACTGTCGTCTTTTCATTTTGAATTTCTCTCTTTCCTTTCTGCTGGTGACTTTTTGCTTTTACACTTCGTATTTTACACTCATTCTGCAGTGGTTTTGTCTCAGTCTTTTCTTGAGTTTGTTNGGTTTTATTGCTTTTCAACACTTTTCTTGAAATCAGTTTATCCTTCCTATTTGCTCATTGGTTCCTACTATTGAGAAATTGCCCTCCTCACCCTGTCCTTCCATTGTTCCCACTCACCAAGGTGTCCATTTCAAAACTCAGAAAATGGTGCTGCAAAGTAATTAATGAGCTGCACTGGATCTAAGGCAGGCAATGAAAGAGCCAGGATGATTAAAAGTCTTCCGATAAAGGATTTCTTTAAGGAAAAGAAAATTCCACAATGCAACCAGCAATGTTAATCTTCAATAAATAGGCTGTTAATATTTAACTGGCATTTATTTAAACTTACAGTAACTGTCCTATTAAATCTAAATTAATTGCCCGTTTGGGACTCTCCCCCTACAGCCTAGCTGGGACATGGCTGTCTGGATCATAGTGTGTGCAAGGCATCCAGCCATAAAGAGGAGAGTTCAGCCTCCTTCTAAGACTGGAAGATTACAATATCATGCTTGGAAGGGCTTTAGAGGTCAACTGGACCAGTAAGTTTTATACCCTGTGTCTTTGGGCTTTCAGGGGCCCATTTTCCCTATCTCTTCAGTAGGGCTTCATTGTGTGTTCTTATCTCTGCATCTGCTTCTCTCCACTGTCATCTTTTCATTTTGAATTTCTCTCTTTCCTTTCGGCTGGTGACTTTTTGCTTTTACACTTCGTATTTTACACTCATTCTGCAGTGGTTTTGTCTCAGTCTTTTCTTGAGTTTGTTAAGATAGGCCATTTAGGTAAGATACATAGCAATTTCTGTATGTGTGAATGAGTGTGTATATATATATACATACATATATATATATATATTAGTGGCTAAGACAGTAAAGAATCTGCCTACAGTGTGGGAGACCTGGGTTCGATCCCTGAGTTGGGAGGAGGGCATGGCAACTCACTCCAGTATTCTTGCCTGGGGAATCCTGGGGACAGAGGTGCCTGGTGGGGAGTTGTAAAGTCAGATATGACCGAGTGAGTAAACTCAGCATGTGTGTGTGTGTGTGTGTATTATTGAATGTGTCATAAAGAACATTTTATAATGGCAGTTGTATATGAAAGACCAAGAGCTGTGAAATAATCCCTGAGTCACACAGTTTTAGAAGGGGCAGTGAGAGTGTAATTGGGTAGGACTGATCTTTGCTATCCCTGAAATCAATCAATATTTTTTATTATAAATGTTGTCACAGCAAAACTTCTGGAATGCTATTTTGCTATGATTTTAACACATTCACAGCATTTCACACACACACACATACTCATTGCTTTCAGTTTATTAGTGAAATGTGGATTAAAGATAAACACCTCATCAGATGGGTTAGTGTTGAAGCTAAGTTAACTTTCCTCAAGAAGTGGGAGCTGGTTGAGACTAAATTATCTCACCCTGAAGTTTCTGATGGTGTAGGTCCCTGAATTAGATATATAAAGGCTCACTGCCTTGTAGGGCCTGGAGAGGCCTAGTGATGGAGAGAGGGATGTGGTGTGAGATGGATTTAGGGAGGAGGAATACAGGGCAGAGCTGAGGGCAGGTGGGCAGGTGAGAAGGCATGTTAAACATTTTTAAGAGGACCAAATGTATTCTCAACTGTTCGCTTGTGAAGGGCTTTGCATGTGTGCTGCTTAGAAAACCCATGTTTCTTTGTATTTCTAATTAATGCACAAACCATCCATTTCCTTTTTGCTCCCTTACTTCAGTCATCATCAGGTTAGACTAGAGATCCTCACAATGTCTTCAGTTGGAAAACAAATCCTCCGTTTTATTTAAAGAATAAAGCAGTTTTATTCTTTATTTTATTGAACCTTATAAATTCAAAAAAAAAAATACAACACATTTCTGCATGTTTATGCATCTCCCTGGCTTTCCCCATGTCCATCTCTCATTGTGCACTTGCCTTTGGAAGTTCAGGGTCTTTTAAGACAAAGCAATGGCAGTGACAGATATAACCTCATATCCTCACAACCTGGGAGCTGATGTGGGCCTTCCCTCCTAGAAAGGGACAATTTCCCTGAAACCTGTGTATGCTTTCTTCATCTAGGATACCAGAAAGCTACAAGAGGTGCTGCAGGTAATGAGACAGTTAATTGCCTGGGAGTGGCCTGGGAGAGGGGACTTTGATGTGGGTCAGGTAGCCCTGATCCTGGGGAGGGAGAGCAGGGAAAATGTTGTAAGCAGACATGGGAACATGGATAACACAAGCAAATAATTCACCTAAGCTTTCAAGGGAATGTCCAGAAGGTGTCAGGATCAAAGATGCCTTAGAGAGAAAGTGGTTAATGAGGATACTATCTATTTTCTTTCAAAAGTAGAGCTTTGAGCTTAAAGCTAAGATGGAAATCAAGAACCAGATTGACATGTTTCTATCTGGAGAACCACTGGTACCAGATTCTCCAGGGTTGCTGGGACAAACCAAATGTAGTATTTCTATCAACAATCTGCCCAAGGGGATTCATAGAGAACTGTCCCACGTCTGCAAAAAATATTAGGTCCCCTTAAGTAAGTAAACCTTCAGTTGATATGATGAGCTATAAATAATCCACAAAGTTATGCAAGTGTTCAGAGAAGTGGGTGAAATGCAATGCCACATATTTGAGTAAAGATCATGGAAAATGCCTTGATCTTTGATGCTTTTGGACCCTGGACTCTGGGCAGTTGACTAGGAGCGGTGATGAGCAGTGGATGGAGGCGCACGGATGGTGAGGCTAATGGCTCTGACTTTTAGTCCAAGCTCCACACATGGCCAGCTTGACCTCAGATGATTTTCTTCCCTCTAAGGCCTCAGATTTCTCCTCTTGTTAAATAGGAATATGTCCTACTCCACATACTTGCTATGCAGGGCTCAATAAGATGCAAGATGTATAGTACCCAGAGAAGGAGCTGACGGGTGGTACAGCCTCCACGTGAGTAACCAGGAAAACAATGCTGGAAGCAGCCACGGCTAGTGGCTCCCCAGTTAGGGGACTTAAAGCACATTTTTGAAATACGATAGTATATTGTTAACAAGTATCGGGATTTTTTGCCAAAAAAGAAATGTTGGGAGTAATATTTTATGAAAACTCTTGGAAGAATATTGGAAGCAGAAACAAAGAAGCGTTTTATTTACTCAAAATCGCTGTGTCTAAATTCTTCGAATGTCACTCATAGTAAACTTGTTACACGTCACAAAGCATCCAGGAACTTCATGTGCCCAGCCTCTTGGTGAGGAATCAGGACCCACTCTTAATTTCCCCTGTTCTTACCACTGCCCACTCCCATGTGTTTCTGCAATTCCTTTCTCTCACGGGTTCTTCATCTTCAGTGTCCAATCCTTTCCAAAGCCCCACTCACTTGCCTGAGCCACCTTATTTTCTTCTCATTTTCTTCCTTGGAATAATGAGACTCCCTCTTCCAGGGATGTCTTCCGTCAGCTCTTACCAGATCTATTTCAAGCTCCACTTTCAAATCAAGTTTTTCTGAAACCCTGACCACATCTCCCCTCTCCCCCTTCAACCTTTAGTAGCTCCACACAGTAATTTGAATAAAGCCCCGAATGCTTTCCATGGTTTCTGAGCCTTCACAATGCGACCTCGCTTGCTTTCACTTTTTTCTCNTTGGGTAGGACTGATCTTTGCTATCCCTGAAATCAATCAATATTTTTTATTATAAATGTTGTCACAGCAAAACTTCTGGAATGCTATTTTGCTATGATTTTAACACATTCACAGCATTTCACACACACACACATACTCATTGCTTTCAGTTTATTAGTGAAATGTGGATTAAAGATAAACACCTCATCAGATGGGTTAGTGTTGAAGCTAAGTTAACTTTCCTCAAGAAGTGGGAGCTGGTTGAGACTAAATTATCTCACCCTGAAGTTTCTGATGGTGTAGGTCCCTGAATTAGATATATAAAGGCTCACTGCCTTGTAGGGCCTGGAGAGGCCTAGTGATGGAGAGAGGGATGTGGTGTGAGATGGATTTAGGGAGGAGGAATACAGGGCAGAGCTGAGGGCAGGTGGGCAGGTGAGAAGGCATGTTAAACATTTTTAAGAGGACCAAATGTATTCTCAACTGTTCGCTTGTGAAGGGCTTTGCATGTGTGCTGCTTAGAAAACCCATGTTTCTTTGTATTTCTAATTAATGCACAAACCATCCATTTCCTTTTTGCTCCCTTACTTCAGTCATCATCAGGTTAGACTAGAGATCCTCACAATGTCTTCAGTTGGAAAACAAATCCTCCGTTTTATTTAAAGAATAAAGCAGTTTTATTCTTTATTTTATTGAACCTTATAAATTCAAAAAAAAATAATACAACACATTTCTGCATGTTTATGCATCTCCCTGGCTTTCCCCATGTCCATCTCTCATTGTGCACTTGCCTTTGGAAGTTCAGGGTCTTTTAAGACAAAGCAATGGCAGTGACAGATATAACCTCATATCCTCACAACCTGGGAGCTGATGTGGGCCTTCCCTCCTAGAAAGGGACAATTTCCCTGAAACCTGTGTACGCTTTCTTCATCTAGGATACCAGAAAGCTACAAGAGGTGCTGCAGGTAATGAGACAGTTAATTGCCTGGGAGTGGCCTGGGAGAGGGGACTTTGATGTGGGTCAGGTAGCCCTGATCCTGGGGAGGGAGAGCAGGGAAAATGTTGTAAGCAGACATGGGAACATGGATAACACAAGCAAATAATTCACCTAAGCTTTCAAGGGAATGTCCAGAAGGTGTCAGGATCAAAGATGCCTTAGAGAGAAAGTGGTTAATGAGGATACTATCTATTTTCTTTCAAAAGTAGAGCTTTGAGCTTAAAGCTAAGATGGAAATCAAGAACCAGATTGACATGTTTCTATCTGGAGAACCACTGGTACCAGATTCTCCAGGGTTGCTGGGACAAACCAAATGTAGTATTTCTATCAACAATCTGCCCAAGGGGATTCATAGAGAACTGTCCCACGTCTGCAAAAAATATTAGGTCCCCTTAAGTAAGTAAACCTTCAGTTGATATGATGAGCTATAAATAATCCACAAAGTTATGCAAGTGTTCAGAGAAGTGGGTGAAATGCAATGCCACATATTTGAGTAAAGATCATGGAAAATGCCTTGATCTTTGATGCTTTTGGACCCTGGACTCTGGGCAGTTGACTAGGAGCGGTGATGAGCAGTGGATGGAGGCGCACGGATGGTGAGGCTAATGGCTCTGACTTTTAGTCCAAGCTCCACACATGGCCAGCTTGACCTCAGATGATTTTCTTCCCTCTAAGGCCTCAGATTTCTCCTCTTGTTAAATAGGAATATGTCCTACTCCACATACTTGCTATGCAGGGCTCAATAAGATGCAAGATGTATAGTACCCAGAGAAGGAGCTGACGGGTGGTACAGCCTCCACGTGAGTAACCAGGAAAACAATGCTGGAAGCAGCCACGGCTAGTGGCTCCCCAGTTAGGGGACTTAAAGCACATTTTTGAAATACGATAGTATATTGTTAACAAGTATCGGGATTTTTTGCCAAAAAAGAAATGTTGGGAGTAATATTTTATGAAAACTCTTGGAAGAATATTGGAAGCAGAAACAAAGAAGCGTTTTATTTACTCAAAATCGCTGTGTCTAAATTCTTCGAATGTCACTCATAGTAAACTTGTTACACGTCACAAAGCATCCAGGAACTTCATGTGCCCAGCCTCTTGGTGAGGAATCAGGACCCACTCTTAATTTCCCCTGTTCTTACCACTGCCCACTCCCATGTGTTTCTGCAATTCCTTTCTCTCACGGGTTCTTCATCTTCAGTGTCCAATCCTTTCCAAAGCCCCACTCACTTGCCTGAGCCACCTTATTTTCTTCTCATTTTCTTCCTTGGAATAATGAGACTCCCTCTTCCAGGGATGTCTTCCGTCAGCTCTTACCAGATCTATTTCAAGCTCCACTTTCAAATCAAGTTTTTCTGAAACCCTGACCACATCTCCCCTCTCCCCCTTCAACCTTTAGTAGCTCCACACAGTAATTTGAATAAAGCCCCGAATGCTTTCCATGGTTTCTGAGCCTTCACAATGCGACCTCACTTGCTTTCACTTTTTTCTCCTGGTACCTCTTCCTTTATCGAGCCATGCCACTGTTTATTTTATTTTATTTTATTTTTATCATGGAAATAATTTTATTATTTTTTTTAATTTTAATTTTTATTTTTTTACTTTATTTTACTTTACAATACTCTATTGGCTTTGCCACATTGACATGAATCCACCACAGGTGTACACGAGCTCCCAATCCTGAATCCCCCTCCCACCTCCCACCCCACAACGTCTCTCTGGATCATCTCTGTGCACCAGCCCCAAGCATCCTGCATCCTGCATTGAACATTGATGACTATTTTCATCCCTCAAAGGTTTCTCTTTCTCAACGTGGGGTCTTTACTCATGCTGACTTCCTGTCACCGATACTCTCCCCACATTTTTCAGGCTAAATTCTATTCATCCTTCTACATTCTTACTCCCTCATAAAGACCATACCTATTCCATTCAATCAGGTAAATGCCCACTGCACTGGCACCTTCTAATATTCATAACACTTGTAAGAGTTTAAATTCTCATCCTCTTATATCCTTGATGTTTGGCACATACTAGGTTTTTGATAAATATTCATTGACTTTAAGTGTAGCTGGGGGAAACTCAAAATTAAAATTATTTTCTGGTAGGGCAGGGACTTCCAAGTGAAGGAATTTTAAGATGAATATTTGGTATTCATGAAGTGTACGAACAGGGCGTACACACACTTAATGACCGATCTCTAGCTAGAAATAACAATTCCAAGAAATTGAAAGATGGTAGTTTAAGGATAAAAACAAGCCTGTCTGTATAAAAGGTTAAACAGGCAGAAAATAATATCTAAATGGGATAAAGGGAAGTTTGGATAAATTAATGGGTGACAGACCCACTCTGGTTTATTAGGTTAGGGGTGTCTGATGTATATCTCTAACCTTTCAAGTATGATTCCCACGCAAATGGCCACTGTTCAAAATAGGCAAGGAGGACACCTGAATTGATATGACCTGGAGTGACCTTTGTAATGGCACAATAATTTTGTTGTCCACATTTCTGGGGATAATGGAAACATGATCATCTTTCTCCCTGCACATGTTATGGCAGCCCATTCTACAACAGCTGTATACACTTAGGAAGAACAGTTTTGAAATGCTGCAAGAAAAGCTGTGTGTAATTTGTGTGAACGGTGACCCCCCAAGCAGGGGAACAGCCCCCTTCACCCTTCAGGGAGAATTAGGTGGACCACCTTCACTTCCTACCTTCTGTTACCTGGCTATTTCCTTCACGTCCAATTCCTGATTTCCACTCTTTTCTACGGGAGACCTGCTCCACCCTGAACCACTGTCTCCTTGAACATCAACTCCCAAGTACTTGGGCCACTTGCTCACCTCTCCTGACTCCCTCTTTCTGATCCAGCTCAGTTTCTAGTATCCAGAAGATGTGGATCGCAGCATGTGTCTTTAGACTCCTGGTCCCCTGGTCTTTCTCCTCCACCTTGTTGCTTCCCTGTGTCAGCCTACTTTCCAAGGGATGATGAAGGGCAATCGGTTTCTCATATCATTCTTTGTTTTTCCCTCTTGGGAAAGAGCACTATAACAGCCGTAGTCCAAAACAATATGTAACACACAGACCTGTGTGCTGAGCTTACTCTCCACACAATTTGCTTCACCAGAAGGTTTCCAACTATAACTTCATTTGAGAATCTCTATCAGGCACTTTCATTTCCTGAAGACACAGCTGAATCGCATGCACAGGACCCCAGAATTTCAAGGACAGGGCAAACCCAAGATCAGAAGCACTCTAGGAAAGTTTCTCCAAAATAGTAAGAAGTTACTTTCAAAGAAGTTACTTGGACAGCTTGTTTCTGACCCACAGGGGCCATGAGTACAGTCTTTTCACACTGATTCAACAGGTGAGTACCAGGGCCAATGATATGATACAACAGGGATGGTCATAACCTCTGTCCAGACCCCAGGGCTACAGACAAACGCTAGAAGTAACTGTACTAATAATCAATGAATCACAAGTGTAATGCACATTACAAAGAGCAAGTGCAAAAGGACAGAGGAACAGAAAAAGGAAGGGACAGTGTCTTATTTATAATCACTCTGTTTTTAGCACAGAACAGGGTAACATAGTGCTTGAATGAATAAACATGTAAGAACATCTAGAATCTAGCATCTCAGTACCTGTTCATGAGGCCAGGTGGTTGTACTGCTCCATACACAGGCATCTCTCTGACCTTTTTCTTTCTTCCAAGAGGCAGCAGGTTCTAGAGAGCTGGGGCACCCTTCCCAAGTTCTTGTTATTTATCAAACCAAAATAGGACACATTTGCATATCAGGTTATATAAATATTTTCAGGGCACTCATTTTGCTCTTGGGAAAGCCAGCTTATCACGCTGTCATAAAAAAATCCACTCTAATCCCATATCCATGTTATGACCTCCTACCACTCTCCACCCAAGAAGGATATTAATAATCATCCATTAGCCAGGGTGCTTGGTTTGAACTTAAAAATTGTGAAAAACGATCTTATAAATTATTTTCCAAGGATATCATCTTTAAGCATTAACAGGTACAACTGACTCAGAATTCTGGGAATTGAGCATAATTACATGGAAATTGACAGGCCACAAATGCCAAGAATCCTGTTAACCTTTACTATCTTGAAAAACCTCTCCTTGTAATTATCTCTTCCCTTTGTCTCAAATGTTACTGATGAATATTGAGAGGCCTAAGCAAACACAGAAGTGGATGGATTGGAGAATTTTGATCTGTGCTTGGAATCCTGGAGTTTTCGAGGCCTTCTATGAAATACTGAGATGCTAAATAGAGCACTTGGAATTCGACAGTTTCCAGAACTGGCTTCCATCTTTGTACTGGCTCTGCTCTAGTTCTCTGTTTATAATTCTCCACGCTGAGTAGAAGCTCCTTTGCATTAGTAATCACAGAGAAATGTAGGTCAGAGGAGTCTGGTGTCTAATGCAATTCCTGACCTGTTCTATGTCTTTGGAAATGTTGCTGCCTCTTTTCAGGGCTTCAGATTTCCTTTCTGGAAGGGAACATAACGACATTCAACTCTAACAGCAGCAATATTTGCATAGAGCTTGAAACCTCACCACCGACGTCCCTTATCTCACTTGTGTAGGCAGGTCTACTACGTTTTTCCTCCTTTCTGGGCTCCACGGCAACCACGAAGTCTCCCCTTGTTTCTTTTCTCCACTATTTTAATTAAATCTTAACTCATCTCTCTGCCTCCAGCTCTGCCTTTCCCTAAACCACTGTTTCCTTACAGGGGCAGGATAGACTCCTGGGGGGAGGTTGATTGCCAGTGTAATTACAGAGACACGTCAGCTTCCCATGCATGGGGACCAGAGAGGCTAGACATTCAGCCATGCGTGGGACATTGTCACTGTTGCTGAATGCCCGCCTCACATTTAAGTGAGTAGCCTAAAATGAACTCTACTTGATATACCAGCACAGAATATTTTTACAAGGGTTTAGCAGCCACTAATCCTTTAGGAATGCAACTACCTGTCAGCTAAGGGAAGATTGTGCTTTGATTTGTTCAGCTCTTCCCCAAAAATTGTGTACTAGTTTGAAAGATCACATGACCAATGGCAAAGCTCACTGTGTTTGAGTCCCCCGTTCTCCAGCCCAGAGTCAGTGTGCGCAGTAGCCAGTAGGTTCACGGAGATCCTATGTACAGACACAAGCTTCCACATTTCATCACATCGTATGATGTCATTATGCCTAAGGATTTATTTTAGGGACTTCCTTGGGGGTCCAGTGGTTAAGCCTTCACCTTCCAATGTAGGGGGTGTGTATTCAATCCCTGGTCAAGGAGCTAAGATCCCACATGCCCAAAAAACTAGAACATACAACAGAAACAACAGTGTCACAAATTCAATATGTTAAAAATGGTCTACATTAAAAAAAAAAAGATTTATCTTACACTAACTTGATTATTAGTCATTTTCTATTTATGTATCTTATAGATCCAGCTAGGACATTAAATAGGTCACTTTTTCAAGTAGGTATATAGGTAGCTTATTTTTCTATGAATGTAATGTTCATAGAAATAAAGATATTACAAAATATTTTTTAATAAGATTTGGATCAGATAAAGGAGATAACTCCTGATATAAACAATTTCATACACAGAAACCAGTTTTGTTTTTCTGACGCATAGCTCAGTTCAGGAAAATTCAGTGGCTCCCCAACTTTTACATATAGCAAATTCCCGAGTCTGAGTAATCAA
Source organism: Neotragus pygmaeus (assembly GCA_006410875.1). NCBI lineage: Eukaryota > Metazoa > Chordata > Mammalia > Artiodactyla > Bovidae > Neotragus > Neotragus pygmaeus. The sequence continues at coordinate 75,263 of SJYV01013912.1, forward strand.
GGCTCTTAGAAATATGTCAGCCTAACTGACTAGGCTCAGTCTGGTCTCTGTTGTGGCCCCATCCACAGCTTTATCCACCACCCTGGGGCTCTTCAGCCTCTCTTCATTTCCAAGTCTAAGCATTTGCTTAGGCTTCCCATCTACAGGGTCCCTTCTTTTCCGTGCAGATTTCTAAATCCCATTCAAACTTCAGTGTGTTAGTCGCTCAGTCATGTCCAATTCTTTGCCACTCCAAGTACTGTAGCTCACCAGGTTCCTCTGTCCATGGAGTTCTGCAGGCAAGAATACTGGACTGGGTTGCCATTTCCTCCTCCAGGGGATCGTCTTTACCATCTGAGCCAACAGGGAAGCCCTATACTCAAGGACCAGTTAAAATTTAATTTTCTTTATAAAATATTACTTTTACCAAGTCCCCCATCCCTCTCCTCTATTGGTTAGAATCAAATATTTGAGGATACATTTGTATGCATCTCACTGAGAAATAATTCAAAATATTGAGTTTATTACATATATTTGTATTATAATTGACTGCCTATTCATCTGATCTCACATAGAAGCTCTCTGAAGCCAGGTAACACTTCTAGTTCGTCTTTGTACCTTCTCAGAGCTGAGCGAAGTGTGTGGCCCTGAGCGTGAGTTCAATAAACAACCACCAAATTGAATGAGCAGCTCAGTTGTGGAGAGGGAAAGCTGGGGCACTGTTTTCTTTATTTCAGGTTGAGGAAATTGAATTCTAAATGAGTTCTGAAAGTTTGCTGTACGCAGGGCATCACACGAGGCATGCTATGGAGGTAACCAGGCTTCCCACGCGGCGCAGTGGGAAAGAATTCGCCTGCAAAGTGCAGGAGATGTGGGTTCGATCCCTGGGGATCTGAAGGAGAAGATGGCAACCTGCTCCAGTATTCGTACTTAGGAAATGCCATGGACAGGGGAGCCTGGAAGGCTGCAGTCCATGGGGTCTCAAAGAGCCGGACATGACTGAGCACAGACATGCAGGAAGGTAGACACCTCACTATCACTACCTCATTTCAGGCTCAGATCTGCACCTAGGAGGACATCTAGAGGTTGGCCTACATTTTGCTGAAAGAAAACAGAACTTTTCATTGCTAGGTTGGCTTTTCAATATAAGGGTTTAGATTATATCACAGTATATGCCACTGATGATGGAAAATCCATCTCGAAGATTTGGTTGCCAAGTAGAGCGGTAGGTGTCCACTTCATCAGACTACATCCCCCGTGGAATGCAGGCAGAAACAAGTCATGGGTTTCCCAGAGCGCTTGGGCTCTCCCGTTGCTGGAAGGGTCAGCCTCCTGCTGTGCTCCCGGGCCCAGCTCCAGCCCTGAGTGAGGCCATCCATCACAGCCAAAGCCTGCCCTTCTCGCACGCTGCCTGAGCTGGAAATGGAAGTGGCCTTTTAACGGAACATTGTCTTAGCATTGTGTGAAGCAAGGCTGACAGAGAAAGGAAGATTCATTCCTGACACCAATCACACTAATATCTGTCACCGAAATGACATTTTCCCTTTAATGATGAAAAATGCATCAGGAAAGAGTGAGGAGCCAGAGCAAGGTCCATCAGCTGCTCTGGTCTGATGGGGAGGAAGTTCAGCAACTGGTCAGTGACTCAGGGAGAGGAGAGGAAGGGCGGCCAGTGGGTGATCAACAAACACATTTGGACCCTGGTTTAGAAGAGAGGGATACAAGCAGATGGAAGTCCCTGGGTAGACAGTGTCCCTGAACATCTGACTAACGTCTCATTAGGCCTTCTGCCTGGGGTTTTCAATAGGACGGCCCCATTTCTGTCAAGCCCAAGCAGGGCTGCATACTGGCTTTCAGGACCACCATCCACGTACTGCTTGCCTAGTGTTTCAGACAGTAAAGAACTTGCTCGCAAGGCAGGAGACCCGGGTTCAGTCCCTGAGTTGGGAAGACCCCCCTGGAGAAAGGCCTGGCAACCCACTCCAGTATTCTTGCCTGGAGAATCCCATGGACAGAGGAGCCTAGTGGGCTACGGTTCGTGGGGTCGCAAAGAATCAGACACGACTGAAGTGACAAACACAACATACACATATTGTACCATATCCAGGTTTGCAGGGTTAGTCAACTGACAAGACTGCAGAGCGGGTGTGCGTCCCACGACCCTCATTCACATGCCGTCTGTGTCATGGAAGCGGGACACCAGAGGAGCCCAGTCTACACCACAGGCACCATATGCATGTCCAGGAGGGTCTGTTGCTGGGGAGGATCCACGTGTGGGAGAAGGCACCGTGAGGCCAACGCTCTGCAGCCTGCACATACAAGGAGGTGGCACCGCAGAGAAGTTCGTTAGACAGGCATATTGCTGGCAGCTAGAGGGAGGCTGTACAGTCATCTCAGGTGTTCACAGACTGAACATTCCCCAACAAATCGCAGATCTTTATCTACAAGCCCATTGCTCACAAAGACACCAGGTGCTGACAGCTTTATAAAATCCTTTTTCTCCCCTCCTTTCCTTTCTACTCTCTCATAACAGAGGCTAAAAATGCCAGCTAGTCACCTTCTTATATCCATGGCTGACCACATCACAAGCCCAGGAGATGGGCTGTCCTGCCCTCATCAAAAGATGGGTGTGCACTTGTCCAACTCCCTTTGCTCCTGCCTTAAAAATATATATATATATAATAAAAAACCTTTACTCTTTATAAGAACCGACTCATTTGAAAAGACATCGAGGCTGGGAAAGATTGAGGGCAGGAGGAGAAAGGAATAACAGAGGGTGCGATGGTTGGATGGCATCACTGACTCAATGGACATGAGTTTGAGTACACTCCGGGAGTTGGTGATGGACTGGGAGATCTGGTGTGCCACAGTCCATGATGTCACAAAGAGTCGGACACGACTGAGCGACTGAACTGAACTGACTGGCCCTTTTTAAAAATTTTATTTAGCTGTGCCAGGTCTTTGTTGTATCATGTGGGATCTTTGAACTTCGTTGCAGCAGGTGGGATTTAGGTCCCTGACCAGGATTATGAACCCAGGACCCCCCTGCATTGTGAGCATGGGATCTTAGCCACTGGACCACCAGGGAAGTCCCTGCTCCTGTCTCTGATCACAGCCAGGTGATGGTGTGAGGGCTGGAGAAGAGCAGCTGCTTCCCACTCATGCAATGATGACACCACGTCTCAAGCATGATGGAGGCCAGCTGTGACATCCTTGGTCCCAGATGCTATTACTGAACTTTTGGTCACTCCACCTCTAGGGTTCTTTGAAGTCCTGATTTTCTAAGTTTCCATTACTAAGGGTTCAATTACTTGCAGCCCAAATCACCCTAAATATTGCATTGGCTATTCATCAGGAAAACTGTTAATTTTATGAGGATGACCATCTATTTAGACTCCTTTACTCAGCCTTAAGGGTTTTCCTGGTGGCGCAGACAGTAAAGAATCTGCCTACAATGCAGGTGCCAAGGGTTCGATCCCTGGGTGGGGAAGATCCCCTGGAGAAGGGAATGGGACCCCACTCCAGTATTCTTGCCTGGGAAATTCATGGACAGAGAAGTCTGGCAGACTCCACGGGGTCACAAAGAGTCGGACACAGCTGAGTGACTAACGCTTCCACTTTGCTTTCACTCAGCCTGTATTTGGTCTTGCTCTGTGTGTACACATGTTCTGCTTCCTGCTGCCAGCTTCCTCCTACTCCTTCACTCGTATTCATATGAATAAATACTGGCATACACAGGCTGACTCATGCACCGAGAACTGTACTGCACCAGGGTGCTTCTAAAGTTTGCACGCTTTGCAATTCCAAATGACATTCATTAGCACAGCACCCACATGCTAGCTAACCTGCCAGAAAGCAACCACATCATTGTCCTCTTTTTGGAGAAGGAAACTGAGTCATCTAAGTCTCTATATCTGCATGAGTGGGCTTCTGGCTCCCTCTCCTCCCCCAGTGTTCACACTTTTAAATATACTTTAGACCAGCAGGGATGCAATTCAAACAGCCTTCATCTGAACAGTCATGCCCCCAAAGCAATTGATGCACAAGATCATACTTTAAACACCTAACCCCATAGGACCCCTTGCAAATAACCAAGACCAACACACAAATCTTTAGTTTCCAGCAAACATGCCTTTCTCTGATGTTATAGGCCTGATGTTCCTGTATCCTTTCAGTCAAGGAAGAATCCTCCAAGATAGGGATCAATAATGCAAAGTGATGCTAAGTTCTAAGCATGATGCTAGAGCTCTGCTCTAGAGGAGAGAAAGGGCAAAAGAGACTGTTCTCAGGGAAGGAGCAGTAGGGGCAGGCAAGAAGCTTCCTTCTGCCCAGAAGCAAAGTGCCGACTCTACGGGCTCAGGCAGGTGGAGGCTTGCTGTGAAGCCCCGTCAAGGGAAGGATGCTCTTGTTCTTTGAGGGAGAGGGCCGGCCTGAGAGCCACTGATGGTCCAGGACAAGGACCAGGCACCCTCGACAGCAGAGGTCTCCAACCTCCGGGCCAAGGACTGGTAACTGCTGTCAGATCAGTGGTGACATTAGATTAAAAATAAAGTACACAATAAATGCAATGTGCTTGAATCTTCCCCCAAACCATCCCCCCAACACCTCTGATTCACGGAGAAATTGTCTTCTATGAAATCAGTCCCAGGTGCCAAAAACGTTGGGAACTGCTACCCTACAAGATCTGTCCACATCGTGATCACTCCTTAAGAGAAGGACAAACTGAGCATGGACACCCAACACCCTTCAGTTCAGTTCAATTCAGTCGCTCAGTCATGTCCGACTCTTTGTGACCCCATGGACTGCAGCATGCCAGGCTTCCCTGTCCCTTACCAACTCCCAGAGCTTGCTCAAACTCATGGCCATTGAATCAGTGAGGCCATCCAACCATCTCATCTTCTGTCGTCCCCCTCTCCTCCTGCCTTCAATCTTGCCCAGCATCGGGGTCTTTTCCAATGTGAGATTTTCACACTAGGTGGCCAAAGTATTAGAGTTTCAGCTTCAACATCAGTCCTTCCAATGAATATTCAGGGTTGATTTCTTTTAGGATGGACTGGTTGAATCTCCTTACAGTCCAAGGGACTCTCAAGAGTCTCCTCCAACACCACAGTTCAAAAGCATCAATTCTTCAGTGCTCAGCTTTCTTTATGGTCTAGCTCTCGCATCCAACACCCTTTAGTTCCCTCCAGCTTGTGAGTGTGCCCACCCAGAGAGCAAGATGTGACTCTTCACAGTAGCCAACGCAATGCGTGGAGGAAAGCTCCGAGTACCTGACTTAAGCTACAATTCAGCCAGGACTGCCTGACAGTAAAGGGAGTTGCGAAATGTCTGAGAGCAGCTTTGTAACATGTACACATAATTTAACTTCTTTCATGGAATGGTTGATGAACTTATTAAAATGATAAAGATTATCTCTCTCTGCAACAATAATAGAAATTGAAATGTTGGATTTACAAAACAAATTCCCTTTTATCATGTAATCTGATTCTCTCACAAACTCCTTGTCCAGCAGAACCACTGCCCACATCGAACAGATGAGCCAACAAAGGCTCATGTGTGTAAAGGATAAGCTTCCCAGGGTAGAATAAGGAAGATTCAGCCTCACATCCAAACCTCTGACTCCAAATTCAAGACTCAAGTGAAAGTGTTAGTCTCTCAGTTGTGCCTGACTCTTTGCAACCACTGTAGTCCACCAGGCTCCTCCGTTCATGGGATTCTCCAGGCAAGAATACTGGAGTGGGTAGCCATTCCCTTCTCCAGAGGATCTTCCCGGCCTAGAATTCAAACCGAGACCTCCTGCATTGCAGGCAGTTTCTTTACGATCTAAGCCACCGGGGAAGCCAGGGAAGCTTCCTACACACACATAAGCCTTGGTTGTCTCATCTGTCAAATGGAGGCAGTGGTTCTGCTGGACAAGGAGTTTGAGAGACTCATTTGCAGGTTAATTAACTCACCTGCAGTTTAATGAAGGCAAGGACCCAGCCTCTTTCCTTGTGGAATATCCCCTACCCCCAGGCCCACTGGGAGGGTAGGGGGCACTTTGGCAGGATAAGGGAGATAACTCATGAGGGATCGGAGGACTCCTACAACTCAGGAGCAGATGTATGAGCATCAGAACCTTGTGCAGAAGTGGGCCCAGGGACACAGCGAGAATAGGAAGGCAGTGCAGGGTGTCTGAGCGGAGGAGCAGCCCGCCATTCATCTCCTGTTGCATCTCCTCTCAGTGTCTCAGTGTCTGGAAAAGCAGCATGTGTTGTCCACAGAGCAGTGAGCAGGACTTACAGACACCATGGGCTTGAGGAGCACGAATACAGCTCCACCATGAAGAACCCTCATTCAAGGTGAGGAGCAGCGGCTGTGCTTTGCTGGAGCAGCCGTGAAGAGATACCCCACACCCAAGGTAAGAGAAACCCAAGTAAGATGGTAGGTGTTGCAAGAGGGCATCAGAGGGCAGACACACTGAAACCATTCTCACAGAAAACTAGTCAATCTAATCAGACAAGGACCANGATGGTGATGAACAGGGAGGCCTGGCGTGCTGCAATTCATGGGGTCGCAAAGAGTCGGACATGGCTGAGTGACTGAACTGAACTGAATAAAGAACAAGGTGGGCGTTTCACAGGTGATTCCTGGCTGCCCAGGCAGGGGCCAGCGGGAGGACCGGAGCCTGTTGTGTGGGGCTGTGTTTGTTCAGCCTCCCTGATCTCCTGGCAGCATGTGGCCCCCGGAAATACTCTCCTCCTTCTTGAAATGGTCTCAGTCTTTGGAATTCAAAGCACCATACCTTCTAGACTCCCCTTCCTCTCTTCCCAGGAGTGCAATGTCACCATCACAGGGCAGGTCCCACCCTTGGCTCCATTTCCACTGACTAAGTTCCCACTCCTCAAGACGCATTTCGAATGATGCCTCCTCCAGGCAGTCCCCCCGGGTCATCTCACTGAGAAATATCTCCTTCTTCTGGATTCCTTTTATGTCAATATTTTGTATTTTCTCCAGTATATAAGATTTCCCTGGGTGGCTCAGACAATAAGGAGTCTGCCTGCAATGCAGGAGACCTGGGTTTGATCCCTGGGTCAGGAAGATCCCCTGGAGAAGGATCTTCTCCGGCATATAAAACATATTGCCTTTCATTTTAAATGCTTATAAATACACATGATCTTCCCTACAAGAAGATAAGCCTATTGTCAAGAAGGTCTTTGTTTTTTGATTAAACCAATTCAATTTATTGTTGAAAAAACCCGTAGAGGTCATCCAGGTGAATGTTCTCCTTTTATAGATGAGAAAAGACAAGCCTACAGATGAGTCTTCATACGGTTAGGCCAGATTGGAGCTGGAACTCATTTGCACTGTTAACTCCGTGAGTTGCTTTCCTAGAATGAGGCTAGAGTAAAAGGCTATATGAGCGATTCCTCCAAATTCCCCCAGACCTGCCATTCCCTGGCCGGAAGGCGTCCCACCTGAGGCATGCAGGATCAGTATGGACTTCTCTGTCCAATCCACTTCAGAGAAACTTCATTTCATCCAGCATATGTCTGTTCCCATCCAAAGGGGTTTGCATGAGGGACTCGGAGCTTCTGAATAAGCGGCTGGGTGGTGATGCTTTTATGTCGTCAGCTGACCAGGGGAGAATGTTCTGCAGATTGTTATGCTTTAATACATTAAGGAAATGGACAGAAGATCAATGGAGCACTAATAAAAGATGATTGAAAATTGCTAGTATAAACCCAATAGTGCAACCTTGCTTTACAAAAACTGAGAATGCTTATGGATTTCCTGTATCGCCCACTGTAAACACTGCCCAGGGCTCCAAGCCCACCTCTGCCTCCCCGCTGCACGCAGTAGGCTGCTGCCATGCTTATTATAGGCAGGCTGCCTTCCGATTAGCGCAGCAATGCCAATTAATTGCAGTAACGAGCAGGCTTCCCATTTAAGACACTCACAGCCTGAGCCCTAGCAGTACTGATGGCCTCAAATTGTGTGGCGGAAGCTCTGTTTCCAGGGTGTATAGTGTGTGTGTCTCCACAAAGAAGGGCCGGTTCTGAGGGTCAGGAGTGTGTGTGTGTGTGTGTGTGTGTGTGTGTGTGTGTGTGTGTGTGTATGCCCACTTGCACATGAGGGCACTATCTCAGAAGGCCCAGAGCCTTCCTTTAGAAAAGGGAACTGGGTCAAGGGGGAGGGTCCTGGGAGAGGGAGGCGAGTGCTGCTGGAGAGGGAGGAGCTTTGCCCTTCTGGGAAGGAGTCTTGTGAGCAAGAAAAACCGAGATGTGGGGTACGAGGAATCTGGAAAAGAGACTAAACTCGTGCTTAAGTGGGATATTTCCCAAGGTGGAGGGACAGGGTTCCTGCAGGGGCCAGCCCTGCTTCTGGAAACAATTCATCCCGCAAAAGAAGGGAATCAAGTGTGCTCCAGCCTCTCGTGTTCCTTTGCCTCCTTTCCTGTCTTCTTTGCTAAAGCCTTCTGGATGTCCCCCTCCCCTTGCCCCACACCCTCCCTCTTCACCTGCCTTCCCACCTCCCTGTAGGGAATGGGCAGTAGTGAAGGCAGGTAGGGCCGGAAGCAGCTGCTGCTGGAGGCAACAGCTCTGGGATTCTGTTGTTCGGAATCCCATCGAAATCCCAAAAACCGTCCCCAAAGGAACACTGGTTCCCTTTGAAGACCTTCTAATGTATTTTTTTTAAACCCACACACTGGGCCGTCAAAGTCACATGCGATGTGACAAAGTGGGTAATTATGTTTCACTTAGCGCACATCAGAGCAAATGGCCGGAGAGCCTGTCCATGTGCAGCGGGGCGTGTGGTGGGAAGGAGGCCCTTGGTGGGGACGGCCAGCTGCAGGTCTGGGTGCAGACAGCAGCCAGCACCCGCTCCCCTGACCCCGCCCTGGCTGGAAAGGAATGAGGCCGTGGGGCTCATTTAAATTGGGGACATGTCTGGCCTTTCTCTCGTCCTCCTTTGTTCGGTTTTCATGGAAACGTATGTTTATGGGAAACTCCGAGCATGCTTGCTACAGACAGATGTTTCTGGACTCTGTCCCTCGTCTGACTAAGAATGTTCCTGCTGGGAGATGAACCACTATTTTTTTTTCCCTCGTCAATCGATGCAGGAGATGGATGTAAAGCATCAAGGCTTCTGAAATGGTCCCTCTGGAAGCTAGGGAGTTCCAAGCAGCCGTTGGCAGACTCACTAGCCAGAGGTGATGCAGGGCCTCACTGAAGGGGAGCCAGAACCAAAGGCACAGGTTGTATCCACCTTCAGCGTCACAGGTACGAAGCGTATTCCTGGGGCGCTTGCACCACGGATGAGCGGTCCAGGCTCCTCTTCCATCCCCCAACCATCCCCATACCACCTTCCCTCCCTCTACCTCCCCCACTGGCTGGAAAACTTTAACATTTGATTATATAAAACCCTGCTCCCTTTACCCCCCGTGGATGAGTAATTGTTCTGCTATTTCTACAAAACGCCACAGGAAATATGAAAATAGGAGGCAGGATCTGGAGCAAGACTGTCCCTGAGTGCCTGTGCTTAGATGCATCAGAGATGGCTGCATAGATTCTACATCTGTGACAGGGAAGCAGAAGGGACAGGAGACAGAGAGAGGGGAGGATGGGCAGAGGAGAAACAGACAGACAGAGGGGGCAGCACCAAGGAACCTGGCCAGGACGCTGTAATGAGGCCTTTGGCCTAAAGGGACTGAAGCTGGGCCTAAATCCCAGCAGGACATCTGCACCTGTGCCGGGCTCACTGCTGAAGGCAGGAGAGCTGGGCTGGCAGATGGATCAGAAATGAGTCATACGTTGGAGGGGATGAGCTGCACATCTCTCTGCATTCTGTGATCCCTTTCCAAAACAGACTGGACAATGTCTCTGGTCTCACTCATTCTTCCATCCAATATTCTATTCGGAAGCAGTGTTGAGCCATGACTCAAAGTTCAGGCACTGGAGCCAGAAGTTCCAATCACACCTCTTTCACTTGTGTAGAAAAGTGACAAGTACCTCTCCAGCCTCGATTTTCTCATCTGTAAAATGGGGCTGGAAATAACAGTGCCTCCTTTACACAAAATGGCCACAATGGTGTTATTCTAATGACATAATAAGCAAGAAACAACCAGCTCATTGGAAAAGACCCTGATGCTGGGAAAGATTGAGAGCAGGAGGAGAAGGAGGTGACAGAGGATAAGATGGTTGGATGGCATCATCAACTCAATGGACACGAATCTGAGCAAACTCAGGGAGATGGTGAAGGACAGGGAAGCTTGGTGTGCTACAGTCCATAAGATGGCAAAGAATCGGACACGACTGAGCAAGTGAACAACAAATAAGCAACTGCAATGTAGCAAACACTGCCCTAGACACAAGGGCTGCAGTGGTGTGTAAGAGCCTGTGCCCACACTCCAGGGGCTCATAGCTTAGTGGAGGAGACAGATATGTGAACAAACTGCTAGCAGTGTGATGGGAGCTACAATAGTGATCATCTAGTGAGTCTGAAATTTTGGACCTGAGGCTCAAAGGACCTGGAGAACACTTAGCAGAAGGGCTGGGCTTTGTAGGGTAGGTAGTATGTCACCAGTTGGAGAAGAGGAATCTATTTGCGGCAAACAACAGAAAGAATGAAGAAATGGAAATTTAAAAGATCAAGGCTTGTTTAAGAAAAAGTGAGGAATTGTTTGTATCTGGGGAACAGTGGGAGGTGATGCTGAAGGACCCCGTATGTTTTGGTAAAGAGTTTGGGTTCCATCTTTTTTTTTTTTTGGAAATGTGGATTCATTGGAGCTTCTTAAAAAAAGGGTAGAGGCATGATCCAGCTGAATGATTTTACCCACTGTTATCATATTTCAATTGCTCTCCTATCTTTACAAATTCTTTATATAATAGATAATATCAATAACTCCTCCCCTGTGGTAAAAATCACAGTAAAGCAACACAGAATTCTTAAGCAGCAGAGTATGGAGGACTGATGGGCTGGCAGAGAAGGAGTGGAGGCACTGTTAAGAGACCCTTGTAGGGAAGAATGTGTGTGTTACTTAGTCATGTCTGGCTCTTTGTGACCCCAGGGACTACAGCCCTCTCTTCTGTCCGTGGAATTCTCCAGACAAGAACGCTGGAGTTGGGTTGCCATGCCTTCCTCCAGGGGATCTTCCTGACCCAGGAATGGAACCCAGGTCTCCCGCACTGCAGGCAGATTCTGTACCACCTAAGCCACCAGGGAAGCCCAAGGGAGAAAAAATGTATGGGGTCAAAGGCAAGAAAGGTCAGCCCCTCCTCCACCATCACGTGCCTGCTAAGTCACCCAGTCATGTCCGGCTCTTTGTGACCCCATGGGGTCTAGCCTGCCAGGCTCCTCTGTCCCTGGGGATTCTTCAGGCAAGAATACTGGAGTGGGTTGCCATTTCCTCCTCCAGGGCATCTTCCTGACCCGGGGATCGAACCTGTGTCTCTTATGTCTCCTGCATTGGCTGGTGGGTTGTTTATCACTAGCCCACCTGGGAGGCCTGGATACATGTATATGCATGTCTGAGTCCCTTTGCTGTCCACCTGAAACCATCACAACATTGTTAATAGTCTATACTCCATTATGAATGAAAAGTTTAAAAAAAGCAACCATGTAACAGAAAGTGTGAGTGGACATGGAGACCTCTGTCTTTAAGGGCAGATAGAACATAAGAATTTCCTTCTAATGGCTTCCTCCCTGCCCTAGAAAAGTCCAAGTAGGAGGGATGGGAAAGTGGCAGCCACAGCAAGTTATCCACCAGCTAAGTGTCCTCCCAATCCTCCTCTCGCAGTATCTCAGGTTGGTTTAGAGGAGCACGGGCCTATTTAAGCACCACCTTTCCCATCTCTCCTTATGCCGGAGGGGCAGTGCATGGTGAGGACATGGCTAGTGGTCCAAGAGTGGTAACTCCTAGAGTTGCTTCCTCATTCTGGCAACATTTCTTCCCTCTTACGACTTCTTTTTCTTCTTCCTCCTTGGAAATTCAAGTGAGGGTGAGGTCAAGGCACCATCTTTCCACCAAGAAGGCAAGTGTCTGACACTGAAGATTGCAAAGAAGACAGACAAGAGGCCCCTGGAGGGCTGATGCCGCCAGGCGGCTGGTCCTCATGATGGGCAGCCTGCCCATCTCACTATCTCTGGACTTCATGCTCCACAGGGACACCTGTGAGCTTGGGCTTCTGTTATCTGCAGTGGAATGCAGACCCTGACACCAGGAGGCCATGTAGATGAAAGCGTCAATGAGCGTGCACTGCTAGGAAGACACAGCTGTAGACACATCAGAAGCAAAATCTGTTTCTTTTTGGCACTTTGGAAAAAGGGTCCATGTCTCACCAGCATTCCCTGTGTGTTAGTTGCTGCAACCTAAATTCTTCTGTGTTATCAGGTGGGAACCATAGATCAACTAGCCTATGAAGAAAAATTTCCCTGGACCCCCAAAGACTCAGCCACTGTGTGGCTCACTCCGGAAGGAAGGGTAAAAGTATCAGCATTAAAGGGTAAATGTTAGCCATGAAATGTTTGCAAAGTCAATGGGGGCCCAAGGATGTGTCTTTCATGGGAAGAAGAAAGCAATCCTCTAAGGACATCAGAAGCTCGGTTTCCGGCTGGTCAAAGGGGGAATGGTCCCCTGAGGCCTGGATGGAAAGTTGCTGGGAAGATAAAGGTGGGGCTGCAAGGATAAATGGCTCTGGTCTCCACCTGCAGTCCGGAAGCAGAAGTGGAGACAAATGCAAGGCATGGAGCTACACTGGGGTGAATTAACCAATATGGACCTTCTGTACAGCACAGGGAACTCTGCTCAACCGTATGTGGCAGTCTGGATGGGAAAGGAGTTTAGAGGGGAATGGACACATGTATATGTATGGTTGAGTCTCTTTGCTGTGCACCTGAAATTACCACAACATTGCTGATCAGTTCTACTCCAATACAAAGTTAAAAGTTTAATAGGAAAAAATAAAAGAATAGGTGAAGACCTCAATGCAAAATGATAGAAAAATCAGGGGCCTTGGAGTTCAGTTGATGTGAGTTTGACCAGCTCATTGGCCTTGGGCGTCACCTGACCACACCAGCCTTAGGTTCCCAAGCTATGAGCTAGAAATAACAGTGCCCACGTGCATCTTTATCATGAAGACTAAATGGGACATTGCATACGCAGAGCCCGGCACACAGCAGGCACTCTGCGTATGAGAGCTCACAGGGAGGACAGAGGGGAAGGTAGCCTCGGGAGTGGTCGCCAGGGAACCCCAGCCCCGGGGACCCCCCCAGAGATCCCCTCCTCCTGCTGGAAAGTGAAGGACAGCTGCTGGCTGTCNAGTCATGTCTGGCTCTTTGTGACCCCAGGGACTACAGCCCTCTCTTCTGTCCGTGGAATTCTCCAGACAAGAACGCTGGAGTTGGGTTGCCATGCCTTCCTCCAGGGGATCTTCCTGACCCAGGAATGGAACCCAGGTCTCCCGCACTGCAGGCAGATTCTGTACCACCTAAGCCACCAGGGAAGCCCAAGGGAGAAAAAATGTATGGGGTCAAAGGCAAGAAAGGTCAGCCCCTCCTCCACCATCACGTGCCTGCTAAGTCACCCAGTCATGTCCGGCTCTTTGTGACCCCATGGGGTCTAGCCTGCCAGGCTCCTCTGTCCCTGGGGATTCTTCAGGCAAGAATACTGGAGTGGGTTGCCATTTCCTCCTCCAGGGCATCTTCCTGACCCGGGGATCGAACCTGTGTCTCTTATGTCTCCTGCATTGGCTGGTGGGTTGTTTATCACTAGCCCACCTGGGAGGCCTGGATACATGTATATGCATGTCTGAGTCCCTTTGCTGTCCACCTGAAACCATCACAACATTGTTAATAGTCTATACTCCATTATGAATGAAAAGTTTAAAAAAAGCAACCATGTAACAGAAAGTGTGAGTGGACATGGAGACCTCTGTCTTTAAGGGCAGATAGAACATAAGAATTTCCTTCTAATGGCTTCCTCCCTGCCCTAGAAAAGTCCAAGTAGGAGGGATGGGAAAGTGGCAGCCACAGCAAGTTATCCACCAGCTAAGTGTCCTCCCAATCCTCCTCTCGCAGTATCTCAGGTTGGTTTAGAGGAGCACGGGCCTATTTAAGCACCACCTTTCCCATCTCTCCTTATGCCGGAGGGGCAGTGCATGGTGAGGACATGGCTAGTGGTCCAAGAGTGGTAACTCCTAGAGTTGCTTCCTCATTCTGGCAACATTTCTTCCCTCTTACGACTTCTTTTTCTTCTTCCTCCTTGGAAATTCAAGTGAGGGTGAGGTCAAGGCACCATCTTTCCACCAAGAAGGCAAGTGTCTGACACTGAAGATTGCAAAGAAGACAGACAAGAGGCCCCTGGAGGGCTGATGCCGCCAGGCGGCTGGTCCTCATGATGGGCAGCCTGCCCATCTCACTATCTCTGGACTTCATGCTCCACAGGGACACCTGTGAGCTTGGGCTTCTGTTATCTGCAGTGGAATGCAGACCCTGACACCAGGAGGCCATGTAGATGAAAGCGTCAATGAGCGTGCACTGCTAGGAAGACACAGCTGTAGACACATCAGAAGCAAAATCTGTTTCTTTTTGGCACTTTGGAAAAAGGGTCCATGTCTCACCAGCATTCCCTGTGTGTTAGTTGCTGCAACCTAAATTCTTCTGTGTTATCAGGTGGGAACCATAGATCAACTAGCCTATGAAGAAAAATTTCCCTGGACCCCCAAAGACTCAGCCACTGTGTGGCTCACTCCGGAAGGAAGGGTAAAAGTATCAGCATTAAAGGGTAAATGTTAGCCATGAAATGTTTGCAAAGTCAATGGGGGCCCAAGGATGTGTCTTTCATGGGAAGAAGAAAGCAATCCTCTAAGGACATCAGAAGCTCGGTTTCCGGCTGGTCAAAGGGGGAATGGTCCCCTGAGGCCTGGATGGAAAGTTGCTGGGAAGATAAAGGTGGGGCTGCAAGGATAAATGGCTCTGGTCTCCACCTGCAGTCCGGAAGCAGAAGTGGAGACAAATGCAAGGCATGGAGCTACACTGGGGTGAATTAACCAATATGGACCTTCTGTACAGCACAGGGAACTCTGCTCAACCGTATGTGGCAGTCTGGATGGGAAAGGAGTTTAGAGGGGAATGGACACATGTATATGTATGGTTGAGTCTCTTTGCTGTGCACCTGAAATTACCACAACATTGCTGATCAGTTCTACTCCAATACAAAGTTAAAAGTTTAATAGGAAAAAATAAAAGAATAGGTGAAGACCTCAATGCAAAATGATAGAAAAATCAGGGGCCTTGGAGTTCAGTTGATGTGAGTTTGACCAGCTCATTGGCCTTGGGCGTCACCTGACCACACCAGCCTTAGGTTCCCAAGCTATGAGCTAGAAATAACAGTGCCCACGTGCATCTTTATCATGAAGACTAAATGGGACATTGCATACGCAGAGCCCGGCACACAGCAGGCACTCTGCGTATGAGAGCTCACAGGGAGGACAGAGGGGAAGGTAGCCTCGGGAGTGGTCGCCAGGGAACCCCAGCCCCGGGGACCCCCCCAGAGATCCCCTCCTCCTTGCTGGAAAGTGAAGGACAGCTGCTGGCTGTCTTCATCACCGCTTCCTATGCAGAATGTATCTATTTGTTCCATAACTTAACCGCAGCCTTAGTACACAAAGCCCTGTGGTTGCGGGGGAGCGGATAACGCAATGAGATGCTGTCCCCTCGGTGAGCTAACGATGTTAGCGGACGATGACAGGTGGGTTGGAAGATGGGATGGGATGGGAGGGGGCAGCTGCGGCCCCCCGCTCCCTGCTCTTGGCTGTTTCTGCCGCTACTCAGAGGAAGAATGTGGGCTGTTATCTATTAGTCTGCGCATCAGAAATCTCATCTAATTTCATAATGAAGATCTAACTCCATCAGATATGGAAGACGTGTCAGCAGAAATGCAGAAGGCCATTTTTATGTGTCAGCCGGCTCACCGTGGGGCCCCCACCCACCTGGAAGAGTGTGAGAAGGGCAGGCTTGAGGGGATGGGGGCTGCCAGACCAGGCTGGTCCTGATGGGGGACGCTGGTTGCCCCCTCTTGTGAGTGGATCCCGCCAGGCTGAAAGCTCTGTGAGGACAGGGGTCCTCTGTGCTCCTGTATATGCAGTGCAGGGAGCCTGGTGAGTGCCCCAGCAGGTGGACCAAGAAATCCCATATGCCTGGCTTCCCAGGCAACGTGTGGTGACCAGCTTTCTCCTTATAATTGAGGTTTAAATGACATATGATGTTACACTAGTTTCAGGTGTATAACGATCTGATGTTTGTATACAAAGCAAAATGGTCACCACAACACATCTAGTTACCGTCCATCACCCATATGGTGCCCAGTTTTTCTTTCTTTCATTGAGGTATAGTTATAATGTTGTGTTAATTGCAGGTGTACAACAGTGATTCAGTTATACATGTATACGTATGTGCACACTCAGTCACTTGGTCGTGTCTGACTCTTTGTGACTCCATAGACTGTAGCCTGCCAGACTCCTCTTTCCATGGGGTTTCCCAGGCAGCAGTACTGAAGCAGGGAAGCAGGCTACCATGTCTTCCTGTATCTCCCTGACCCAGGATTTGAATCCGCATCTCCTGTGTTTCCTGCATTGGCAGCAGGATTCTTCCCCACTGAGCCACTTGGGAAGCCCATATATATGTAGATATTTTTTCAGATTCATATCCATTATAGGCTATTACAAAATATATTGAGTATGGTTCCCTGTGCTATATAGTAGGTCCTTGTTGGTTATCTATTTTTTTTCAGTTTTATTTATTTTATTTTATAATATTGCATTGATTTTGCCATACATTGACATGAATCTGCCATGAGTATACATGTGTTCCCCATCCTGAACCCCTTCTCCCACCTCCCTCCCCATCTCATCCCTCTGGGTCATCCCAGTGCACCAGCCCCGAGCACCCTGTATCATGCATTGAACCTGGACTGGCGATTTGTTTCACACATGATAATTTACATGTTTCAATGCCATTCTCCCATATCATCCCGCCCTCGCCCTCTCCCACAGAGTCCAAATAGAGTAATGTGGATATGTTAATACCAAATTCCTAATTCATCCCTCTCCTTCCCTTCCCCCTTTGGGTAACCATAAGTTTGTTTTCTATGTCTGTGAGTTTACTTCTGTTTTGTAAATAAGGTTCTTTGTGTCATATTTTAGATTCTACAGATAAATGATATCATTTTCTGACATACTTCACTTAGCATGATAATCTGTAGGTCCATCCACATTCCTGCAAGTTGGTGCCCCATTTGTTTTTTGCAAGCCTGTTTACTACTCAAAACTGAGACCTAAGCCACCCTTGTCCCCTCCTGAGGACTAGTCTTTACGTTCAGATGAGGGATGGCAGAGCTCTGACCCAGCTCTGTAACTCTCAGGATCGAGTCAACACGGCTGTGACCTTGCTTATAAAGCTTCTGAAACATTCTGAGCCCACTCGGCTTCCTCCTCTGGAAAGCAGAGTTGCTATAGTCCCTGTCTCATGCTTTGCTGTGAAGTTTGAATGAGGTGACACGTGAAAAAGGGCTGAGAACAGGATCTGGAGCTTGGAAGCACTTGAAAATCATCAGCCGTTATAAGGGTCTGAAAAAGGACATGAGTCTTAATTCTCTGTATTCGGGTGCTTTGTCCTGGGAATCTGCTGGAGATATGGTTCCTCCAGGATTTGTCCATCTGTCTCTCAAGGGCGTGACCCCATCACAAGCTCAAGACAGACTTGTTTACCTTCTTCCTTCACGATCCTCTCACCAGGACTTCCCATATTGTGCTCCCTCCTTAGGGCCCCTGGTATTTTATGAGGACTCCCGTATTCTCCTGTGCTAGACCCAGGGATCTCTTATCTGCGGAAGTCATGTTTTCACAGGCGGCATTTCCTCTAGCTCTCCACAGCTAGATGGGCATCTCAGGGTAGGAGCTGAGAGTCCTGCCTCCAAAGCCACAGATACCTACCTGTGTGACCCTGTCAGTGTGAATAACTTCCAACAACCCAATTTCCTCATGTGTAAAACAGAGGCCCCGCGTACCCAGCTCACAGGATTACTGTAGAGATCAAATAGGTTTAGGTGGTGGCCCAGATGTTAAGACTTCACCTGCCAATTCAGGGGAGAGGGGTTCAATCCCTGGTCCAGGAAGATCCCACATGCTGGAGCAACTAAGCCTGTGGGCCACAACTACCGAGCCTGTGTTCTAAAGCCCAGGCCGCAGGAGAAGCCACCGCAATGAGGAGCCTGCTTCCTGCATCGATGAATAGCCCCTGCTCGCCACAAGTAGAGAGAGCCTGCCCAAAGCAATGAAGACCCGGAGCAGCCCCCCAAAAATAAAATAGATAGATTGATTCCCATGGGGGCTTAGAATAGCTCCAGCTTTGTATCAAATATTCGATCAGTGGTAAGTACTATTAATTATTGATACTGTATAACACCCCCCAAACACACATGCAAGCGGCCATTTCATTATAGGTAAGACTCCTCTCAATTTATTTCATCTGCCTATGGATAGCAGGTCATTTCCACCTGCTATGAGGCTGTATTTTCTCTTCTTTTGCTGTGAAAATGAGATTTATGTTTTTTATATTAAATTACCCTGACAATATATCCCAGCTCAGCACCTTGGAGGAAAAGGCAGGGACACAGGCCTCTCTTTGGCACTTGTCATCTTCTTCTACCACCCTCCTGCTTTACTGTTGCAGACGCTGGCTTTCGAACAGAAGCCAAAGAGAGTGCGCACCTGTCTGGGGTCATAAAACTGAACTCTAGTCTTAATTCTTTCACAAATTAGTGTGCAGTATGGAGAAAACCACTTCCCTCCAGACTCCGGTTACCACAGCTGAACAGCGATGGGAGCATGCTGGATGCTGCTTGGGTCCTTCTCTGTTCTCAGACTCTGTGAACGTGACCATAACTCCAAGTTCTCTGAGAGTTTAACAGTCTGGACATGATGGGGCAAAAACCTTGAGACAGGATGTGTTGGCCTATGACCGCTGCTTGGATCGTATGATAGGAAGGCTCCAAGCCCTCTATCACCAGCTTTGGAAAGCTGAGTGGAGATATCCTGACCTTTGAGCATGAGATATTAATGTTTCAACTTTTCCTTTTTAATTGTGTGAGATGCGCTGTCACTGGCGTGACAAGGTTGCATGCTGATGTGTAGGTCATGGCCTACAGGAAACAGCGGACGAGAAGCCTCTGGTTCTCGCCTTCCCGGGGACTGCCTGGGCTGCCTCCTGAGCTCAGGGCTGAGGACCAGCCCCTCCAGCTCCCCATCCTCCAGAGGGACATGCACCAGGATTTACCACGTGTTTCCTATCCCAGGGAGTATGGCTTAAGTGCCTTTAATGCAGCCTGACTCATCACTCATGATTTTCTTGAATGTTTCTGACTTCTGTGTCCTCTTAGGAAAAGCAAGAAAGAATAAAATGAAGTAGGCAGTCTTAACTCTTATCGGTTTTTTATTGCATCCAGCTTGCATTTTCCAACATGGTCTTCAAGGCTCTCTGTACTGAGGTTAAGAATCGCCTGCCTCAGCACCCATCCCAAATCTGCAGAGAATATCTGCTCTCCCTTGTTTTCTACTCTGCAGACACGAACTCCTTCATGTCACTTGTAAATTGTCCTTCCCCTTGGTTCCCTGACTGACGTGAGGCTTAGTCCACACCCACTGTGTGTGAGATACTTTAGGAGGGAAGGAGTGTATTAAGAATGTGTGTTAGGAAGTGACCTCTCTGTGGTGCTGGGACAGTTAGTTTTCTGTATCATCTTGGCTGGGTCACAGCACCCAGACATTTGGACACACATTAGTCCATATGGTTCTCTGGAGGTTGCTTTCAGATGAAATAGAGTCCGTGGACTTTGAACAAAGCAGATTACCCTCCATAACGTAGGCGGGCTTCATGCAATCAGCTGAAGGTTCTATGAGGAAAAGCCTGGGTTTCACCAAGAAGAGGGGATTGTGCCAGGAGACAGCCTTCACACTCAAACAGTAGCACTGACTCTGCCTGGTGTTTTGCCCTCTTTTGAACTTACATCCATGATCCTGTGAGCCAATCCTTTGAAATAAACCCTCCCTCTCTACATATGCATCCTAGTGTATATATACACGAACACACATTCTGTTAGTTCTTTCTGAGGAACCCTAATGTATAGCATAGTGTGATGTAACATTACCGTTTCCCTGTAGGCAAAACGTTCTCTCGGCACATTCATTTGTTGGATGTGAAGCTTTCTGGATTTCAAAAGATAAAGTCTCACATTCAAGTCCTTATTTTTTCCTTCTGTTCCTCCTAACACTTTTATTGAGGAGATAAAACACAGTCAGGTAATATTTTAATCAGAAACAGTTATTACCAGAATGTTCTTCCTGCTGCTTCTATTATTTTCTGAGCATCCAACAATACCACTCCCCCAGCCATCCACCCACCCAATCTGACTCAGGGCCCTACATCTCTGCACGCCGGGATAAGCACCCCGGGCTGGATATTAGTTCTCATACTAAAGTGTAGCTTCCCTGGTGGCTCAGATGGTAAAGAATCTGCCTGCAATGCCAGAGACCCAGGTTCAATCCCTGGGTCGGGAAGATCCCCTGGAGAAGGGAAAGGCTACCCACTTCAGTATTCCTGCCTGGAAAATCCCATGAACAGAGGAGCCTGGTGGGCTACAGTCCATGGGGTTGCAAAGAGTTGGACAAGGCTGAGCTTCTTTCACTTACTCACTCCCAACTTTGAGGACCAAAGGAAAAGAGTTGATCTCTCAGCAACACAAAGGATCAAACATGAGGAATTTGTCTCCTAAACATTCAGGTTAGAAATTAAATGCTTGAGGCTTCCCAGTTGGCTCAGTGGTATAGAATCCACCTGCCAATGCAGAAGACTCATATTTGATCCCTGATTCAGAAAGATCCCACATGCTGTGGAGCAACCAAGCCCGTGTGCGACAAGTCTGAGCTGTGCTCTAGAGCCTGGGAACCTCAGCTACTGAGCCCACATTCTGCAACTACCGAAGCTTGTGCATCCTAGAGCCCTTGTTCCACATCAAGAGAAGCCACCACAACGAGAAGCCCACACAGCAACAGAGACCTGGCACAGCCAAAAATAAATAAACACATAAATAAAGTAAAAAGAAATTAAATGCCCAAGGCAAAGGGGTTTGTGTGGCTGCCGCCCTAGGAATGCATATAATGACCAGAAAGCTTCAAGTCAGCCCCTGTGACCCAGATTCTGGGGAATCTGGCAGGAATCCTTGCAGACACTGATTACCATGCTTCAGTCCCTGGCACCTGGCACTGGACCCCAAAGTCCAGAACAGGAAACTCTGTGTGGGGAGCTTCTCTGTTAATCCTCCATCTGAAATTTCTCTTCCTCATCTCCAGGCCACTCACAGCTCCTGGTCCCAGCACCTGCTGAGCAAACCAATAGTCCTCTTCCCTCATTTGTATTGTTACCTTGAAGGTATTTTTAGCCTGTGATGATCTGCCCCCGAGCCCTCTCCCTAAGTAGATGGTTTTTTAACACTGGACTCAGATCTGCCAACTGTGAAACTGAGCACGTCTGGGAGTTCTGGGCCTGGAGCTGGTGCTGGGAAGAATCTGGAAGGCTTGTTCAGGCTTCAGCAGTGGTTCAGAAGTGGGGGGAAGGTCACTTTTGGACTGGTCCTCTTGATTCTCTTAATGAGTTTTATGGTTTGTCTGTTGGGTTAACAGAGATTTAGAGATTTGCTCAGATGTCTTTGTGCATGTGTGTGCATGTGTGTGTGTGTGTATGCAAGTGTGTATGCCCATGCATGGTCGGGCAGATGAGAAAGAAGAGTGAAAAGAGGGACAATGGTTTTCCTGTGTCTCCAGCATCTAGCTTTCTGGCCCTGTGGTTCCACTCCTCTATCATAATTCTTGAAGGTGACAAAACCAAAAACTAATAAAAAAAAATCAAAAAATGAAAATCTCAAACACTACACACAAAAATCCTGAAAGAGCCTTTTTAAAACATAGATGATTCTTTCAGCTTTTCAAGACTCTGAGCCCATAGACCACTGAAACATGAAGAAGACTATATATGGAATCTAAAGAGAAGAAAGGAATTTGGGACAATCTTTAAAAGACAGCAGGAGAAGACCTATGCCTTGCGCCCAGGATTTTGGGAGAAATTTATCCATAAGACTCCAAGTAGCTGGGATCATCTCTACGATCCAGAGGATGAAAAATTAAAAATATTTTTCAAATAGATATCTTTGAAAAATAAAATTGAATATATTTTGAGTTTGAAACCCGTCAGGTCCTCCTAAAATATCACTAGGGTACTAAGCTGGCAGGTTAGAAGAGTTCCCATTCCCACCTGGAGGGACCTCTCTATTTTGCAAATTTATAGCTAAATTAACCTCAGTGACCTTTCTTCAGTTTGAGTGTGAGAGTGTTGAAGACGAGCTGGGGAGTGGGGTGTATTGTCTAGATGGCTCAGGTGTGGTCTTTTTCGTGTTGATTTCAGTAAAGTTTTTGACACAGTGAAGAACCCTGGCAGGACCGATTTGCTAAGGAATGAAGCTTAACATCTCCAAGTGGGACATAGGAGACTCATGCTTCCTGACCTGTGGCAACATTGCTGCTGTGATATTCCTGCCAAGAATGTACCACCTGCGACTGGTGAAAAGCAAAGTGGGGCAGAGTAGGTTCAGAGTCATGCTTTGGGATGTGAGGTCTGGGTACTCTTGACGTTTGATAAGGGCATGAAAGACGGAAGGACACACAACTGCTTCAAACTGAAGGGGACTGAGTTATGGCAATTGAGTTTCCTGTGTGCTCCTGGAGAAGCTCCTGGGCAGGAGAGGAAGAAGAGATATTGTCATGACTGTTGGCAACATGAATGAGTTCCTTGTACGGCAAGGTTATGTTGTACGGCAAGGTTATGTTGGCATCATGCTGACCTCAGTCCCTGGGTCGGGAAGATCCTCTAGAGAAGGAAATGGCAACCCACTCCAGTACTCTTGCCTGGAAAATCCCATGGATGGAAGAGCCTGGTAGGCTACAGTCTGTGGGGTTGCAAAGAGTCAGACACGATTGAGTGACTTCACCTCACCTTTACATACTGGTCAGGAAGATAGAATTTTTGTTTGGGGAAAATAAACACTGGAGGTCCCTTAGAGAGGATGGGACCTCATTATTAGGCACAATTTTCTCTCTTTCAAGAGACTCTGGACCCAGAAGAAAGGAGCAGGAAACAAGTAGGCCAAGTCTATCTCACCAAGCAAAACTGCCAAGCTTGCCCACTCCACTCTAGCCCCCTTTTCTTCTTACTTCCTCCTGAGCTCTCTCCCTCTCTCCCTCTCTAGCCACTCCCCCATATCTTCTTCTTACAAATCACTTCTTTCAATTTGGCTATTACATAATTTCCAGTCTCTGTGATAGCAGTTTTTCTTTCTGGGGATATAAGAATCTCAATAAAGAACACTTGAAAAGAACATGCCTCCAAGGCTCAAAGGAATTAATCTCTAAAAATAGAATTTCCCACACTGAAAGTAGGTGATGAAACCCTGACTTATCTTTCTCCACAAGTGTTGTGAGATTCTTGCCACTTGGGAAGCAGCTAGCCCCCCTGCCCTGATAACCTGAGATTCCTCAGACCACCTGGAAGAGTTAGGCATTCTCCCCATCATCCCTGAACCCTTAACTCAAAAGGAGGCTCCTCCCTTTTGGTGCTGAAGATAGTTTGATACAGAGGATGGAATCACCCTATTAAGTAAAATTCCACAACAGAGTGTTAAAAAGACCTGATAAAATATACACGAGTTATTAAATATTGTCATCAAGATGAGCAATAAATCAGACATTTTATGGTTTCTGATTATAAATTCCATTTATCCTGTAAGTGTTTCTAGGAAAAAAAAAATGCAGATACAACAGAGATTTAAGCATGCCTGGGATGGGTGCATTTTATCTTCGCTATGAGGCTGCTGTCTCCCCCAGGGAAGCATGAAGGGCCCTCCTGAGGCCATCAGGTACCAGCTGAGGTCTATCTGGGACTCAGAGAGCAGCATCTGTGAATATTCCTATGAAGTTTCTGCGAGTCAGGAATTCCAGTCAGATTCCTTGTGGAGGTGAACTTGAAGATAGCCTGTCCATTCCAAGCCCAGACCAAGCTGAAGGAGAGGCGCCAGGTGGCAAGAATCCATGTGGGTCCTGGCAGGCAGTACTGACCAGTACAGATCGTTAACAGGGGAGTCAGGACAAGACTCTGAGGGCTTCCCAGGTGGCTCAGTGGCAAAGAATCTGCTTGCAGTGCGGGAGACGCAAGAGATGCAGGTTCGATCCCTGAGTTGGGAAGATCTCGTGAAGAAGGAAATGGCAACGCACTCCAGTGATCTTGAGCTGGCAAACCCCATGGACAGAGGAGCCTGGAGGGCTACAGAGCCCTACTCTCGGGGGTCACAGAGAGTCAGACATGGCTGAGCACACACAGCTCGCATGCACAGGACATGAACTCTCGGGAAGAGAGCCCACCGAAGACCAGGGAGTGAGCCGATCCCAGGGAGCGTGGTGAGCATCAGTCAGCATCGACCTTCGCGTGCTTCAGCACTTTATACTTCACATCTCGTTTCTTCACATCTGACGTGACCCCTCCGGCATAGGCATAGTGGTTTTCATCCTATAGACAGAGCATCCTATAGATGTCTCACTCACACAAGTGGGCCTTTCTCAGCTCCTGCTAAGGCTGTACTCCTGCTAATTTCTCTTTAAAGTGGCTCTAGCTCCTGGAGAGCAGACGAAAGCCGGCCATGTTGTGACATTCCTTGTGACTGGATTAGACCTGCTTCTAGTTTGGGAATGACTCATGTTATTCCTTTAGCAGGTTTCTCTTGTTCTGTTTGGCTTGGTCTTTTTGTGATCACACATTGGGAGGTGAATAGGGCCTGTCACCTGAGGACAAGTCAGAGTGTCAAGACAAACTGTGGATCATCTGCAGGCCAGATGGTCCAAACAAGGAGGTAGGTAAGTGGAGTGTACCTGAGTGGGCCTCTACCCATGCACTCTGCGGCTGGTTTAGTGCCTGGGATCTTTGTCACGAGGTTTGTGTGACAGTGCTCAGCCTCATNTATAATTCAGCCCTATCTATTAATATATATTTCTATCTCTGTCTATGTATTTATCTATGTCTTCTTTTTCAGATCTTTTCCCTTATAGATTATTGTAAGATATTGAACAGATTTCCCTGTGCTATTCAGTCCTTGTTTATCTATTTTATACACAGTTGTGTATATTTATTAATCCAAAACTCCTAATTTATCCCATCCCCCCACTATCCTCCTTGATAATCATGTTCGTTTTCTATGTCTGTGAGTCTGTTTTGTAGTCATTCATATTATTTTTTTGAGATTCCACATGTAAGTGATATCATATGGTATTTGTCTTTCTCTGTCTGACTGACTTCCCTTAGTCTGATAATCTCTAGGTCCATTCATGTTGTTGCAAATGGCATTATTTCATTCTTTTTTATCCTGCCATGCTTTTTAAGGCTTTCCAACTGATTAAGCCAGGCCTACCAGATTATCCAAAATAATTTCCCTTAATTAAAGTCAACTGAGTAGGGACTTTAATTAAATCTGCAAAAATCTTTTCATAGCAATGCCTAAGTTTGTGTTTGATTGAATAACTGGAAACAATAGCTCAGCCAAGTTAACACATCAAAAAAGCCACTACGGAAGGCATGGACTGACTCGAAAGGGAGAGTACCAGGAAGGGTTAAATGGTGCTTTTGAGGCTCAAGGATATAAATCTTCCCCTCTTCTCAGTTTTGGGTGTGCTCTGGATTCAGGAATTTTCTCCTAATGCAGTTGGAAAGAAAGCAAAATAAGACCTCAGCAATTGTTTCTGCAAATGCGTGAAAGCCGAAAGTGAAGAGAGAAGCTTGTTTTCAGAAACTAGGAACCGACTCACCTTTAAAAGGAAAATCAGCTGCCTCTAGACCAGCGGAATTGTGGTGTTGTCCTGAATGGTAATTTGCCCTGGATGGCAAAATTTATTACCAACCTAGCAGGCAAGACACTGAAGACAAAGCTTTTATGTCTCAGTCAGTCAGTGATGCAGCCTTGGACCCATAGGTGAGGAGCGTAAGCCTGGAAAGGAAGGTTGCCTGCCCTTTCATCCCGGGGTGTTTGATGAGAAGTTGANTCCCCAACCTATATAAACCCTGTCTCTTATACACATCTAGATGTGTATAAGAGACAGCACTCATACCATATACACACAAACCCCACACTGATTGAGGGTCACGGATGTGCATCTTTGTACAACACTCACAGTGTTTGCTAGACGCTGGGGAGCATTGGCTTTTGGAAAAAGACAAGATAAATCACTCTGGAGAGGGAGAAAAGGAAAAAAAAGATGATAAAGAAAAAAACCTGCTTTCTCCCCCCTTTCAAATGCCACCAGAAAATGTCAAGGAAATTGCTTTACTGGAAATAACAGAGAGGTTCAAAACAAAATTGTCAAGTGTCATCCCTTGGCCTGACTTTCTCTTCACACAGGGCTCCTCTCCNAAAAACCTGCTTTCTCCCCCCTTTCAAATGCCACCAGAAAATGTCAAGGAAATTGCTTTACTGGAAATAACAGAGAGGTTCAAAACAAAATTGTCAAGTGTCATCCCTTGGCCTGACTTTCTCTTCACACAGGGCTCCTCTCCCCCTGCCTATTCGTTGCCTTCCTGCCTCTGCCTCCAGAACTCTCAGGAAGCCACTTCTCCAGCCTCCAGAGGAGGATGAACTGAAAAACAACCTTAGGAAAGCCTGTCACTATGGGGAATAATAGATAATAAATAAAAGGTCAAAGAAGTGGGTGAGAGATCTTCCTTGGCCAGCTGGCTATACCCAAGTCTGGGACAACATCCACCAGGGACCACATAGGGGGAATTTTATCATCATTTTCAGTATCATCATTATCCAAGCCTTTATTACGTGAATTGATTATGAGAGGTTATGCCCATGTCACTGCCAACAGGAAATTACATACAGATACTTCTGCCTTCTTGTAGCTTAAAATCCATCACATGTTTCACAGTCCTACAAAAACCTTCCCTGAATTACTGTTTATTCTAGAGCTTCCCTGGTGGCTCAGATGGTAAAGAATCTGCCTGCAGTGCAGGATACCCAGGCTTAATTCCTTGGTCGGGAAGATCCCCTGAAGAAGGGAATGTCCTCATTCCAGTATTCTTGCCTGGAGAATTCCATGGACAGAGGAGCCTGGCAGGCTACAGTCCATGGGGTCGCAGAGAGTCAGACACAACTGAGTGACTGACACTTTCACTTTTTTCTCTACTTCTGTTATAACAGCAACCACAACAGTGCTTGGCTGTGAGACACAAGACAGGAGAGTTTTGCATAATCATAGAATCATTTATTCCAAAATCAATTCCGAGCTTCTGTGTTATATACCAGGTCCTTGGCTGGAATCTCCAGACAGAGCAATAGACAAAACATGGATTCTGCCCTCAAGGAACTCACAGATGCTATGAGCTGTTATATTTGATTTTTTGTTTCTTCTAAAGTATAGGAAAACTATCTTTAAAGAAAATGTTTCAAGAAAGCCCAACATCTGAGACTAAGAAATCAAGGTTTTTGGTTACATGGAAAGAGTAGATGGAGAAAACGTGTAAAGGAGAGAGTATAAATCCCAGTCTATGCATAGTGAAAAAGCCTCAGGGAAGCCTGGTAATTTTTCTCGTTGTTTTAGTCCCTAAGTCATATCTGACTCTTTTGTGACCCTGTGGACTGTAGACTGCCAGGCTCCTCTGTTCTTGGGATTTCCCAGGCAAGACTACCAGAGTGGGTTTCCATTTCCTTCTCCAGGGGATCTTTCTGACCCAGTGATAGAACTGGTGTCTCCTACATTGGCAAGTGGTTTCTTTACCACTGGGGAAGCTCTTGGTAACTTTTTTTATCCCACAGTTGACCACTGGAGAACACAGGACGTGGTAGTGATTCTGCTGGAGCTCAAAGTCTTTCTCCTGCTTCCCCCCTGGGTCCTAAAATACAACAGGGAAGGAAAGCCAGCTCTTGCCCCACTGAGCTCATCCTCTGAAGAAATGACAGATGTCAAGGTTTCCTCAAATCACGATTCACAACAAAGCTTTTCATTTCTACAGCCCTATTCCTGATATGCAGTATCCAAGCTGGGACTGGGAATCAATATTCTGATCCTTTACCTGGATCAGAAAGAGAACTCTGGCAAAATAAAGCCCTTAACCAATCATTTGGTGGACTTTGATAAGCCTAACCCAAAAGACCCTCAGTGTTCGTCATATGTACATAAACTAGTTTAGAGTACTCTACTATAATATAGGCAGTTTTAGAAGGGAAAGAGAAAGATTTGCCCAACAAACAGAATACTCAAGAAGCAGCAAAATAGTTAAGACATAACTTATTGTTCTTCAGTTACTAAGTCATGTCTGATTCTTTGCGACCCCATTCTGCAGCAAGCCAGGTTCCTCTGTCCACTCTCTTCTGGAGTTTGCTCAAATCTATGTTCATTGAGTCAGTGAGGCTAACTAACCATCTCATCCTCTGTCGTTCCCTTCCCCTGCCCTCAAGCTTTTCCAGCATCAGGGTCTTTTCTGATGAGTTGGCTCTTCGCATCAGGGTCCAAAGTAAGATGTAACTACAACCCTCAAAATCAAGGCCTGTAATTTTTAAATATTGCAATTAAGAAACTTGACCAACTAATTATATAGAATTTTAGATTTAATTTTCTTTATATAATAGTTCAGTTCAGCTCAGTTCAGTTCAGTCGCTCAGTCGTGTCCGACTCTTTGTGACCCCATGAATCACAGCACGCCAGGCCTCCCTGTCCATCACCAACTCCCGGAGTTCACTCAGACTCGCTTCCATCGAGTCGGTGATGCCATCCAGCCATCTCATCCTCTGTCGTCCCCTTCTTCTCCTGCCCCCAATCCCTCCCAGCATCAGAGTCTTTTCCAGTGAGTCAACTCAGCATATAATACTTAGTGATGTTTATTTAATGGAGAACAACTTACTGTGATTTTACTGCTAACGCTCTCCTTTTTGCTTTTAATAATGGCAACTAGAAAACTAAATGTCACAATGAAAACAAATCAGCTCAAAAGAAATCCCTGAACCTCAGGATGACAAACATGATTCTCCAAGCATGCCACCTGCCACAGGTTCACGGCCCCTGTTCTTTGTCTTGCTGGACTGTCAGTCGAAGTGATTGACACCATTTGTGCGGAAGGAGAGGTGATGGACCACATCCTCCCCAACCTATATAAACCTTGGAGCCTGAGTGAGACCAAGAAGGCCTTTATCTCTTAATTATTTTCCCACTGAACCCAAGACATCATGCGAAGCACTCTGTTACAGTTTCGAGTGCCACTGCTGCCCACTTTAAATCTGGCCCAACACCCAAGCATAATTCATTAATAAGATCTTCATGGTCCCGGCTTTCAATAGAGCCACTATCCACTGATGGGAGAATAAATATCACCAAGTTGGATATACTCTGAAATACTCAATGGTATCTGTGCCCACTGTATGCATCACCCCGTCCTTCCAATGACGTCTGCTCACAGGCCCATAGATGGACCAACTTTACTGAGTTATTATCAAATTTATAAAAATGTGATAAAGCAAACCAGAACACAGTGAGTGGCCATTTGATAATATGAATAGGATGGCTCTTGAGAAAAGGAGGAATGAGAGGCATAGATCTTGGTGGAACCAGCCAATACATGAGACAGTCACTTCAGGTGATCAAGACGGGCAGAAAGACGGAAGAAGGATACTGAGAAATTGACAAATATGGTCATTCCTAAGTGTGTTGGTATCTATCTGTGCTTTTTATAAACTTTCTGAATCCTCCCACCCAAAGCCGGATCCTGTGGAGCCCCAGGAAAATTTAAAAGAGGACTTCCTCAGAACTAATCAAAGGCTGGCCAAAGTGCCTGAGCTCCAGTCCTCACCTGTTGGAGAATGATTTGCACCAGATCTGCTGAATCTACTCTGCTTTTGCTGAAGGGGGTCTGGGATTTGGCAGAGGGGTGCCCAATGGGGGAAAGCTTTGGTAATGAGAAATCCTAGGTGCACTAGGCCACAATCCAGCGGCACAGAAGACTGAATGAAGCTTGTGAACGTGCCAAGGGAACTCTAGGGGTGTGCACAGCGTGTGTTCACAAGGAGACTTGAAATCCCTTAAAGGCACTGACAGGTTTTCCCAGTTTTAGGACTGAAATTGGCTGAGCCACTTCATTTTTAATTGGGAGAAACTGCAGAAGCTTCAGGGAAACAAGAGGAGGAAGAAGACAAGGTACATGATGAGAAAGGAAGGACCTAGAAGATGGAGAGTTGAAAGCGCAAAGGAAGAGAGAGGAGAAAGCCTCCCCTGAGAACCCAGGGCAGGAAGCCACACAGGACAAAACCAGTGTGGGCTGAGATCCAGAGGAGGAATAGACCAGGGAGGCAAAGTTGTCACTCTCTTACTTACTCCTTAGATTAACTGCAAGAAAACAAGCCCATAGATGCAAAGGATTTGTGTTGAAAAACTCTGTATGTCAGGTTATACAAATCAATTAATAAACATACAAGAGGCAACAAAGCATAAGCTATATTTCATAGCTAGCAGTTATAGTTTTAGCATCAAAGTATAAAAGCCCATTATAATGCTATCCAGTCCTGCTGCGTCTGCCTGCTTACAATACCTCCCCATTCTCAGAAGTCACTCATTGCCTCAGTAGCTTTATTTATTTACTCTTGATTTATATTCCACCTACCTAGAAAAAAGGGTCTGAGACAGCTTGTGATGTTAAAATATATAGAAAGCGGAAAAGCTAAAGATGAAAACAGGAACACTAACCCGTCAAAATGAACAAGGGAGGAAATGCAAGCAGCACCACCTGGACTGGGGGAAGGAGAGCTAGTGAACTTCAAACGTAGCTGCCAAGCTGCAGGAGAACACGTATGTTGACTTGAACGTCCTCCGTGATGGAGACAGGAGGAAATCAGCTCACATGGTCACACAGACTCTTGCTGGGCACCTTTCGGCATGTGCAGCAACAGATAAGAAACTGACTCTATTTTAGCTACAGATTTAGAGCATTTATAGCAGTGCCTTCTGATGGGCTTTTTTTATGCCTGCTCCCTGTAGATGGCAGCTTGCAGGTCGTCTGTTGAGCAGGGTCAGGTTCTTAAACAGCCCCATCACAGCACCTTCTACCAGGTCCAGCATGGTGGTTCTGAAACAGGGATACTTTTAAACCACAGATCTGAGTTCCCAGCAAACATTATGATGGAATGGGATTCAGTGGAGGGGGAGAGTCAAAGATATCTTTAAAATACAATGTTATGTGGCAGCCTGGATGGAAGGGGAGTCTGGGGGAGAATGGATACAAGTATATGTATGGCTGAATCCCTTTGCTGTCTGCCTGAAACTATCACACTGTTGTTAATTGGCTATATTCCAATATAAAATAAAAATTTAAATATATATAGATATATACATGGCAGTACCCACAGGTCATTTCTGATGCTCATACCTATACTCCGGGTTGAAAGGGTTTTATTTCAATCATTTTCTCTCTGAGAATCAGCTTCTAAATTTTGCAAGTTGGTGTCTTTCTATCAGCATGTTCTCACCTTGAAAGTTCAAGGGAACTAGACGGCCTTGAACCTTGGAAATGGTAATGTGCCTTGTACCCCATGGGGAGGGGAGACTGAGGTCCTGCTCAAAGCTACAAAGGGATACAGCTTAAAGAGGAGCCCCACCGGCTCGCAGCCTGGTGTCAGATCCTGGGCAAGTTCCAGAGACACACCAACCAGAACAGGTGCGTCCACCAACAAAGTGAGGACTTTGGAACTTCTACTCAAAAGGAAGAAGCTGACACTCAGAGAATACCTAGTCTTCACCAGACACCACTGCCAGGCATTCCATACTGAGAACTTCAGCTCATGTGCCCTTTTTTTTTTTTTTTGAAATAGCATCATTATCCTGTTTTACTATTGAAAAAAAACAGGCTCAGAAAAGTTAAAATAACCTCAAGATCACACAAGCATTGGTAAAACCAGGATTCAACTCAGCTCCATTTACACCCAAAGCCCACCCGCTCCCTTTCTGCTATTTTTCACTGAGGAAGTACTTTCCCTCCTCTGGGGTGTGCCTTCGCCAGAGCTCAGTAGCATGGACTTGTTAAAGACCAAGTCTCTGTAGTCAGAATTCCCGGGCTCATGTCTTAGCCTCACCTCTTGAAGGCTGCAGACCTGTAGGCAAGTTACTTTCACTTTTCATGTCTCAGGTCTTCCATCTTGTGTGATTGGCATTTATCCTGCAGAGTGATGCTAGTGGTCAAGAACCCGGAGATGTAAGAGACACAGGTTTACCCTGGCTCGGGAAGAGCCCCTAGAGGAGGCACGGCAACTCAGTCCAGCATTCCTGCCAGAGAAACCCATGGACAGAAGAGTCTATTGGGCCACAGTCCGTGGGCTCACAAAGAGTCGGACATGACTGAAGCAACTTAGCACCCACACACACTGCAGAGAGGTGGCCTAAGTCAAATGTGATGACTTCCGCACAGCGCATAGTAATCAGCAAATGCCAGCTGATCTAGACCTCTAGCAAGGATGAAGACCCCTGGGTTTAGGGAAGATGGATTAAGCAACTGGCGGTGCTCACGTTGTAGTGATGGGTCCCACCTGGATGACCGAGGCAAGGCCTCGGAGTTAACCCTGTTCCCAACAGGAATTCCGAGCACTATCTTGGGTGAGGAGGACGGGGACAGGAGAGAAAGGATGTGACGATGGCAGCTGACTTGAGATCCACAATTAAGTCTTCTAAATTATCACTGAAGTTGCCTTCTGTGTCTAAAAGTCTATATAATCTTACTAAGAATAAAATAAAATGAGAACATAAATTTTAAGAAATAGCATTTGGAAGCCTGAAAGCTGGCATCGACTAAGCCATCTGAAATAATGTTAAATTTTATTCGGCTTAAAACAGGAGCAAGGAAAGGACGGGCCAGCTTCTCGGGGAAGCTCAGGAGCATTAACAGATGTCAGAGGCTGCAGAGCTTCTTGGGTCCTGGTTTATGTCCACAGCCCCTGGAAGGGGAAGAGAAAAATGGTCAAGCTAGGAAGGGTAGGAAGAGTCATGTTAGAATGACACAGTGAGGCATGCGCCTGGAAGGGACTGTCTTTCTCTGAAACAACGGTGCTCCCATGAGCTGGAGGAGAGGAAAGGAGAGTGGGTGAGGGTTTGAGCCAAGAGATGAGTCCCGTCCTCCCTCCCTCAGCTGCCCCTGATGGGAGAGGGCGGACAGGGAAGACTTGTCAGTCCTGAGGGGACAAGACAAAGGGGTTACAAAACAAATGACTGAGCCCACCACTGCCCCCAGGAGGAGCTGAGGAAACTGAAGGCAGAAGGGAAATGCCAGTGGAAAAAGACGAGGGTCTCTTGTTTCTGGCTTGGGGGAAAGATCGCCATCAACATCCTCACACTGAAGCTTAGCTAAGGAAAAAGCAAATAGAGGGAAACGTTTGTGTTAATCTACCCACGGGCTCTACTGAGTTCCCAGATAGAATAGTGGTGGGAACAGGAAGTGAGTCGCCTTCATGGTGGGGGGTGAGGTCTGCAAGGAACCACAGGCAGTGTGTGAAAGAGGGGGCAGGTTACAGGGCAGGGCGCTCAGGGAGGTCTGAGTTGGGAGTGGATGCTTCGAGATCAGGTCAGCGGGGTGCTTCATGGAGCAGGCGGCTCATGAAGGGGGAGATTCGAAGGGAGTGGGACATCTGGAGATGGAACAGAAGGGTGAATTTAAACACACACACAGTAGAATGATGGAGAGAGAGGCTGACAGAGCGGGGGAGGGAAGGGAAGAGGCTCGGGCTGCCTCTGGAAGGAGCAGGTGAAGAGGCGGCAGGAGGGGAAGGTGTGTCATCTCCAGGCTGAGGCGGGCTGGCAGTGGAGACGGCTGAGATGCCGGGGCCATGGATACAATCGCAGAGTTGCGCTTAGGGAAAATTAACCTCCTGGCAGTGGGCAAGATGAGGTGGGAGTCAGAGAGACTGTGGGCAGAGATCCCAAGGAGAGAACTAGGTGAGGTCCCCCTGGGAAGTAGTGAAGGGCTTTCCCAGAGGGGAGGGATGAGGAGATGGGAGAGATGCTTTGATAAAACCTGGCAGAGAGAAGGACTAGAGGGAAAGGGTGGGAGAGAGGCGGCCCAGGTAATGCAGCCCCACGACCTCCCCTGTGAAACCACGGACACCCCACACTCCTGGCTGCTCCCAGACTGTAAGGTTCTCACTGTGATCGGTCCGGAGGGCCAGTGAGGAGGGAACCAAAGGAGGTCCCTTAGTGCAGGCGCTTAAATCAGCGTTTAAGCACACAGGCTCCTTCGTGGAGAAACAGCTGCTAGGTGTGCTCAGGGTTTCCTCAGGCTCCATGCTGTCCATGCAGATGGGCTGTGATGTCCCTTAATCCCTGCGTTTTGAACGCTAGGTCTCCAGCAATCCTGGCGTCACCTCCTTCAAACTTGTACCTACAGCACCATCTGCTGGTGTGGGATCCTGTGGCGTCTGGGCTCGCGCTAAATCTTCCTTCTGTGCCCTCAACACGCCCTCAGCCACCACACCTATTTCCTGCCCATCTCACTTACCCACCCATGCACACACCTGTACCCAGACACACAGAGCACACATATACACACACAGACACACAGATGCACCCACAGAGATGCACACACAGAACAGATACAGATGCAGACACTAGTGTGTGCATACATACGCGGCCGGCTCTTTCCCTCTTTGACGCCCCAGCCTACATGCACCTCCTGCCCGCCTAGCCTCCTGCTCTTGCTTCCTCTCTGTGCTCCCCAGCCCCCNTTTTTTTTTTTTTTTGAAATAGCATCATTATCCTGTTTTACTATTGAAAAAAAACAGGCTCAGAAAAGTTAAAATAACCTCAAGATCACACAAGCATTGGTAAAACCAGGATTCAACTCAGCTCCATTTACACCCAAAGCCCACCCGCTCCCTTTCTGCTATTTTTCACTGAGGAAGTACTTTCCCTCCTCTGGGGTGTGCCTTCGCCAGAGCTCAGTAGCATGGACTTGTTAAAGACCAAGTCTCTGTAGTCAGAATTCCCGGGCTCATGTCTTAGCCTCACCTCTTGAAGGCTGCAGACCTGTAGGCAAGTTACTTTCACTTTTCATGTCTCAGGTCTTCCATCTTGTGTGATTGGCATCTATCCTGCAGAGTGATGCTAGTGGTCAAGAACCCGGAGACGTAAGAGACACAGGTTTACCCTGGCTCGGGAAGAGCCCCTAGAGGAGGCACGGCAACTCAGTCCAGCATTCCTGCCAGAGAAACCCATGGACAGAAGAGTCTATTGGGCCACAGTCCGTGGGCTCACAAAGAGTCGGACATGACTGAAGCAACTTAGCACCCACACACACTGCAGAGAGGTGGCCTAAGTCAAATGTGATGACTTCCGCACAGCGCATAGTAATCAGCAAATGCCAGCTGATCTAGACCTCTAGCAAGGATGAAGACCCCTGGGTTTAGGGAAGATGGATTAAGCAACTGGCGGTGCTCACGTTGTAGTGATGGGTCCCACCTGGATGACCGAGGCAAGGCCTCGGAGTTAACCCTGTTCCCAACAGGAATTCCGAGCACTATCTTGGGTGAGGAGGACGGGGACAGGAGAGAAAGGATGTGACGATGGCAGCTGACTTGAGATCCACAATTAAGTCTTCTAAATTATCACTGAAGTTGCCTTCTGTGTCTAAAAGTCTATATAATCTTACTAAGAATAAAATAAAATGAGAACATAAATTTTAAGAAATAGCATTTGGAAGCCTGAAAGCTGGCATCGACTAAGCCATCTGAAATAATGTTAAATTTTATTCGGCTTAAAACAGGAGCAAGGAAAGGACGGGCCAGCTTCTCGGGGAAGCTCAGGAGCATTAACAGATGTCAGAGGCTGCAGAGCTTCTTGGGTCCTGGTTTATGTCCACAGCCCCTGGAAGGGGAAGAGAAAAATGGTCAAGCTAGGAAGGGTAGGAAGAGTCATGTTAGAATGACACAGTGAGGCATGCGCCTGGAAGGGACTGTCTTTCTCTGAAACAACGGTGCTCCCATGAGCTGGAGGAGAGGAAAGGAGAGTGGGTGAGGGTTTGAGCCAAGAGATGAGTCCCGTCCTCCCTCCCTCAGCTGCCCCTGATGGGAGAGGGCGGACAGGGAAGACTTGTCAGTCCTGAGGGGACAAGACAAAGGGGTTACAAAACAAATGACTGAGCCCACCACTGCCCCCAGGAGGAGCTGAGGAAACTGAAGGCAGAAGGGAAATGCCAGTGGAAAAAGACGAGGGTCTCTTGTCTCTTGTTTCTGGCTTGGGGGAAAGATCGCCATCAACATCCTCACACTGAAGCTTAGCTAAGGAAAAAGCAAATAGAGGGAAACGTTTGTGTTAATCTACCCACGGGCTCTACTGAGTTCCCAGATAGAATAGTGGTGGGAACAGGAAGTGAGTCGCCTTCATGGTGGGGGGTGAGGTCTGCAAGGAACCACAGGCAGTGTGTGAAAGAGGGGGCAGGTTACAGGGCAGGGCGCTCAGGGAGGTCTGAGTTGGGAGTGGATGCTTCGAGATCAGGTCAGCGGGGTGCTTCATGGAGCAGGCGGCTCATGAAGGGGGAGATTCGAAGGGAGTGGGACATCTGGAGATGGAACAGAAGGGTGAATTTAAACACACACACAGTAGAATGATGGAGAGAGAGGCTGACAGAGCGGGGGAGGGAAGGGAAGAGGCTCGGGCTGCCTCTGGAAGGAGCAGGTGAAGAGGCGGCAGGAGGGGAAGGTGTGTCATCTCCAGGCTGAGGCGGGCTGGCAGTGGAGACGGCTGAGATGCCGGGGCCATGGATACAATCGCAGAGTTGCGCTTAGGGAAAATTAACCTCCTGGCAGTGGGCAAGATGAGGTGGGAGTCAGAGAGACTGTGGGCAGAGATCCCAAGGAGAGAACTAGGTGAGGTCCCCCTGGGAAGTAGTGAAGGGCTTTCCCAGAGGGGAGGGATGAGGAGATGGGAGAGATGCTTTGATAAAACCTGGCAGAGAGAAGGACTAGAGGGAAAGGGTGGGAGAGAGGCGGCCCAGGTAATGCAGCCCCACGACCTCCCGTGTGAAACCACGGACACCCCACACTCCTGGCTGCTCCCAGACTGTAAGGTTCTCACTGTGATCGGTCCGGAGGGCCAGTGAGGAGGGAACCAAAGGAGGTCCCTTAGTGCAGGCGCTTAAATCAGCGTTTAAGCACACAGGCTCCTTCGTGGAGAAACAGCTGCTAGGTGTGCTCAGGGTTTCCTCAGGCTCCATGCTCTCCATGCAGATGGGCTGTGATGTCCCTTAATCCCTGCGTTTTGAACGCTAGGTCTCCAGCAATCCTGGCGTCACCTCCTTCAAACTTGTACCTACAGCACCATCTGCTGGTGTGGGATCCTGTGGCGTCTGGGCTCGCGCTAAATCTTCCTTCTGTGCCCTCAACACGCCCTCAGCCACCACACCTATTTCCTGCCCATCTCACTTACCCACCCATGCACACACCTGTACCCAGACACACAGAGCACACATATACACACACAGACACACAGATGCACCCACAGAGATGCACACACAGAACAGATACAGATGCAGACACTAGTGTGTGCATACACATGCGGCCGGCTCTTTCCCTCTTTGACGCCCCAGCCTACATGCACCTCCTGTCCGCCTAGCCTCCTGCTCTTGCTTCCTCTCTGTGCTCCCCAGCCCCCGAGCTCTGCTCTCTGGCAGGACCAGGAACTGAAGCTGAGCCTCGCTTTGCCAGCCCTGCTGCAAAGTGGAATTGGCAGACGGGTAGGACTGCAGGATTTGAGAGGACAACCAGCTGGGCGTCTGAGAAGTTAATCTGCTGGTTAATTTGCTTGCAGACTGCTAACTGTTCCTGTGATTCCCTCTGACCCTTGGCTCCCCCATCCCAGGGGCCTGGGAGGAGAGAGGCTGGCCCTTCCTCCCACCCACCAGTGTCCTGCTCTCTGTCTTGGCATCTGCACACACTGTGCCCTGCGCATTCCAGAAGATTCCGGAAGACAACCTGGCTCCTCCACACGCATTTCCTATTAACCCACTTTCCCAAAGATATTGGTTTGTCGAAAGGATCCCAAGTTCAGATGGATTTTATTTCTAAACCAGAAAAATCATGGCACTAATGAAAATAACTGCCTTTTTTTTAACCTTTTAAGAAAAATGCCATTCCCTGTCACATCTCTTAATAGCTGCCTCTTGGCAGTAGCCTAAATGATGAATCCACCAACCTGTTTAAAATGTATGGGAGGTTCTTTCAAAAGTAATCCAAGGGTCATTTCTGAGTGCAAATGAGAAATCTTTTGTCAGTGGTCTCTGGTGCCATGGAGTGCACAGATATTTTTAGTCCACACAGATTTGTGTGTGTGTTTGGCGGGGGGGGACACACATACACACACTGAATTCATGCAAGGTAGGTTCTTGGTTCTGAACATTCATTCCTCTGGGCTTTGGAGAATAGGTGCCCTGTGCCTGCAGACAGGTGGGTCCAGGTCTCTGATGTTCTGCTCCCTGGGTTAGTATCAGCTTCCAGATCCCCAGCATCCCCATCCCCCACTGAGAAGAAGACCCCACCTGCCCATCGCAAGGTCACGACCCACTTGCCCGGCAGTTCCCGAGTCCCAGCCACAGTCTGTTGGTGACACGGAGGATCACTGGCCCTCACCTCCAAAAGGCATTCATGTTTTTGTTCTGTGTTGCTTTTGCCCAGGTAAATTTGGGACAGGACTCGAGAGCAAAAAAGGATTTAAAGACAAAAGTGTGTGTGTGTGTATGTATGCATGTGCACATGTGCATGCATGTAGAAACAGCGAGAGTGTGGAGGAGGGAGCTAGCTCCCCAGGCCGGGCCCAGCAGGTGGGTATGCGTATACTCGGGCTCTGCTGGCATCATTCGCAGTTGTTTGTTTTAAACAGCTCTCAAATGCAGAGCGGGAGGAACGAGTTAGGCTGGTTGAACAAAGTAAAGGGACTATCTCTGGAAGAGCTCAGGTTGCTGACCGATCAGCTAGTCTATATAAACATGACATATTTTGGATTTTCCTGAGTGGCTGTCTTCAGAGGCACGTTCCTAGTTGGTAAGCCATGTAATCCATGTCTTTGTCCAGTGTGGCACAGGAAAACCTGCTTCGGAGTCTAGTAGAGAGTCGCCTGAACATTGGCTTCTGCCATGCACCAGCTGTGTGACTTTGAGTCACCTATGTAATGTTTTCTGAGCCTCCGCGTGATTGGAAAGTGGAGACATGAAGGCCTGCCTTCCAGGGCACGTACACGCTGTCTCACGGTAGAGCGTGTCACCAAGCACAGTAAATGAAGTATATACCGTCTGTCTCCCTGGCCGTCCAGCAGAGGCAGGATGACAAGAGGAAGAGCCTCAGCACCTCGAGCCCAAGACAGATGGGCAATCCAGGTGGCAGATCCCCTGGGCAGAGGGCAACGAGACACAGCAGCAAT
Source organism: Neotragus pygmaeus (assembly GCA_006410875.1). Taxonomy (NCBI): domain Eukaryota; kingdom Metazoa; phylum Chordata; class Mammalia; order Artiodactyla; family Bovidae; genus Neotragus; species Neotragus pygmaeus. The sequence goes on from SJYV01013912.1 coordinate 114,802, forward strand.
CCTGTCCCCTAAGTGCAGGTATTGCTGGAATCAGACGACCTCAGGTTGTTGAAACCCAGAAACCTTTAGAACAAGGCAGAACTGAAACTAATGGAAATTAGCGAGAGGCAGAGGTCAGCTCAGCCTTAGGAGAGACGTTCTGACTGTGAGAGCTCTCCAACAAAGGGCCTGGAGGTAATAAGCTCCCTGTCGCCGGGTGTGCTCAAACAAAGTCAGGAAATCCCAGCCAGGGACGGCGTGGAGGGAAACCTTTTGATGCAGCGGAAGGTCCAACTCTATCAAAATCGAATCGAATGTTCTCCCAATGCTAAGTCTTTGTTTCTGTGAAAGAGAAAGAGAGAATCGCTGAGCCTATGTTCCCTTGAAACCCAACACTCTGGAAGTCCCTGGTCCCTGCTGGAGGCAAAGAATTAATAGGGAACCTCTGGAGTTTCAGAGCCTTGTGCTGGGGCCATTAAGCAATCCGTACAGAGCAAGAGGGAGAGTGTGTCTGGGAGGAAGGTTTAAAGTACTAATTAGCCTCTGTTACAGTCTTAATTGAAACTGGTGAGTCCAAAGAGAGGACCTCAGGTCGACCTTGCCTGTCCTTCTCATCAGCAGCAGTGGAAAGATGCCCTCCAAACACCAGCGGCCAGAAGCCCTGCGTTGGGCAGAGGAGTAATCTGAGATTTCTCTCCTGATGTGTTCTGTCCTCGTTGATGTTCTTTGTCTCTCACTGAATTGCTTTCCTTTCTCCCTCCTTTTCTTCCCTACCTGCGTGCACCTCCAGAAGGATGCATGACATTCCAAAGGATTACCGCCCTTCTGTGTCTTGAATGCCAGGTAATTCTGGGGTTGGCTGATCTTACCCTGTACCATCACTTCCCTTCCATCTCTTCTTACCCTTCCTTTCTTGCCTCTCGCAAATCGAGGCACCTCATGCATTTCATCCCCTTTTTAAAAATTATTTTTGATTTTTTTTTAATTGGAGGGCAATTGCTTGACAATGTTGTGTTGGTTTCTGCCATACAACAACGTGAATCAGCTGTGTGTTTACACATCCCCTTCCTCTTGAGCCTCAGTCATGTCTGACTCTTTGCGATCCCATGGACTATAGCCTGCCAGACTCCTTTATCCATGGAATTCCATTCTCCAGGCCAGAATACTGGAGTGGGTAGCCATTCCCTTCTCCAGGGGTTCTTCCTGATCCAGAGATCGAACCCAGGTCTCCCGCATTGTGAGCAGATTCTTTACTGTCAGAGGCACTAGGGAAGCCCAACTTCCCATTAGCTATCTATTTCACACATGCTAATGTACATCAGTGCTATTTTCTATTCATCGCACCCTCTCCTTCCCCCACTGTGTACATGTCTGTTCTCTATGTCTGTGTCTCTATCCCTGCCCTCCAAATAGGTTCATCAGTACTGTTTATTAGATTCCATATATATGCATTAATATCCTGATTTCATGTACCCCTTTCTACAAGCACCCCGAACTCATCAGGATCACTCTCAGGCCTTGCACTGGTTTATCTGAAATTTTATTATATTGGGTCCCTTGAGATCAGTAGCTAAGGATGCATCAGAATGCTTCCTCAATTTAACCAGTTCCACGAGTTTAGGATGGCCCTCCATCCCCAGCGGCAGCCTGCGCTCATGGTGTCTTTTTAGGGAAGAGAAGGTGGACAGGAAGAGGGAGGGGGCCTGTTCTCATAGTGGAAATCGGCTGGGAAGGCTGAGTCTCCATGGCCGTGGTTTGCAGGCTGGGCTCAGATGGAAGGAAAGGGGAGCCCTCCCCTCATGCTGTTATCAGCCTGCAGCCCTGGTTTCCATGTGGGTTCCTGTTTCTGCAGCTCCAAGGCTGGGTGGCAGGGAGTCAGTGTAGGGAGCAGTGGCTGGCTGACTTCCATGGTCCCTTCTTGGGGACACTCTGAAGAGCCTCAGCCTACCGTCCCATGGCATCATTAGGACTCCGAGAGCATCGACTGACATAGGTTTTTGATAAAGGAGAAGAAGGTCCAGGCACTGGGAGACAAAGATGGAAACATGGAGAGACATGAATGAGGGTCTCCCAGAGGCGGGCTTGGAGGAAGCCACATCAGTGAAGGGACAGAGCCGCCTGGGATTCAGAGACAACCCCACTTGTGTACGCCCTTCTTTCCTCACCGCCTGGTGGGCCGCCCCGACACACATTAGAGCAGCCTCCATCTCCCAGAGAGCCACTCGTAAGAGAAGCGCAAGTTTACAAACAGAAAAAGCCAGGACGAGAGAGCATCCTGAGGCTCTGGGGCAGGCAGCTTGCTCACGTACTAGCTGCTTGAGGAAGGCCACCTCCGTTTACCCAGTTCGCAGGAAAACCCCACATCATGACTTCAGTGTGCTTTCCAGCTTTGAAAACCTAAAATCCTTTTTGGATATTTGTGGGACATACAGGCTGAGCACCTTCTGCCTGAAGGACTTGAGAGCTTGACTCCATACATCTCAGTTAATGCAGCTCAGTTTTTACCTAAACCGTAAGGAAAACGTCCAATAACTCGCATTATGGGATTTGGAGCCGTCTTGCCTTGAAATAGAAAACCAGTGTGCGGTGTCCTGTGAGAGGATCAGTTGCAGCCTTGGCTGTCTGTCTAAAACCCCGATGTCAGCAATATATGGATGTCAGGACCTGTTTTGAAAGTAGATACTTAGATATGGAAACTTCCTTTAAAAATAACTTTATTCTCAGAAAGGAAACCTCAATCCATAATAAGGAGGCTATTCAGTTCAGAGTGCAGGCTTCCAAGGTTAGTTCTGTCTATGAAATTAATACATCAATAAATATGCTGAGTGAACAAATAAATGAGCCTTCTACCTGAAACATAAGACCCTTGAATAGAAGGTTCCCAGGGTCACTCTGCTCCCTGCAGACCCCTCAGGGACTAGGAAGCACTGTCTTATCTGGTGGTTTATTTTTTAGTGTGGGGGATAGGGAAGGTCATTTAAAAATGACTCCCCTAGGGCCTTCCCTGATGGTCCACTGGTTAAGACTTCAGCTTCCAATGCAGAAGGCGCAGGTTTAATTCCTGATCTGGGTGCTAAGATTCCACATGCCTCATAGTCAAAAAGACCAAAATATAAAACAGAGGGAATATTGTAACAAACTCAGTAAAGGCTTTAAAAGTGGTCCACATCAAAAGAAACAAAAAAAAACTTAAAATGACTTTCATAAATCAGGGGCAACTTTAACTGTGTATTCCCTGTACCCTCTGCCCCAGTGAAACCAGAGATACATACTCTTCTGCTCTGTACACTGTTCTCTGCCTGTCAGGCACATCCCCCAACTTTATCAGAATCTGAGAGCCCCTAGATCAACTCATGACTGGTTTTGCAATGCACGTCCCCGCCCCCATCCCCTCCCCACCTCATCCCCACCCCGCGCTGNTCTTATGTCTTCTGCATTGGCAGGCGGGTTCTTTATCACTAGCATCACTTGGGAAGATGGTGCTACTTACAAATGATTTTCCAGATTATATCTTTCACTTGAAATTGCCTTCTTCCAACTCAGCATCCATTCATGATAAGAGATAAGAAATGTTAACAAATTAGGCCTAGAAGGAACATATCTCAGTAAAAATGTGACAGGCCCACAGCTAACATCATACTCAGTGTTGAAAGTTCGAAAGCTTTTCTTCTAAGATCACAAATAAGTCAAGAGGGTCCACTCTTACCACTTATATTCAGTATAGTACTAGAAGTCCTAGCTGGAGCAATCATGTAAGATAAAGACATAAGTTACCCCAGTTGGAAAGGAAGATGTAAAATTGTCTTTATTTGCAGATGCCTTGGTTTTATATAGAGAAAATTTTAAAGACTCAACCAAAAGACTGATAGATGATCAGTGAATTCAGTAAAGTTGCAAGATATAATATCAACATATACAAAATTCAGTAGCATTTCTGTAAGCAACAACATTTCTGAAAAACAGATTCCACTTAGAGTAGCATCAAGGGCTTCCCTGGTGGCTCAGATGGTAAAGCGTCTGCCTGCAATGCAGGAGACCCGGGTTTGATTCCTGGGTCGGGAACATCCCCTGGAGAAGGAAATGGCAACCCACTCCAGTATTTTTGCCTGGAAAATTCCATTGACGGAGGAGCCTGGTGGGCTACTGTCCATGGGGTCACAAAGAGNCTGGTGGCTCAGATGGTAAAGCGTCTGCCTGCAATGCAGGAGACCCGGGTTTGATTCCTGGGTCGGGAACATCCCCTGGAGAAGGAAATGGCAACCCACTCCAGTATTTTTGCCTGGAAAATTCCATTGACGGAGGAGCCTGGTGGGCTACTGTCCATGGGGTCACAAAGAGTCAGACGTGACTGAATGACTTCACTTTCACTTTCTTTTCACAGTAACATCAAACACAATGAAATACTTAGGTATAAATTTAACTTAGGATGTGAAAGATCTCTAAACCACATGACATGGATGAAAGAAATCGAAGAAGACAAGTAAATGGAGAAGTACCTCATTATTTATGGACTGGAAGAATTAATACTGTTAAAATGTTAATATTACTGAAATATATTCAGTGCATTCCATATCAAGATTCCAGTTACATATTTTATAAAACTAGAAAAAATTTCTGAAATTCATATGGAACCACAGAAGCCCTTGAATAGCCAAGAAAATATGGAGAACGAAAAAGTGGGAGTGGGGGTGTCTCACATTATTCTTTCTGATTCCAAGTTATACTATAAAGTCATAGTCATCAAAATAGCATGACACTCGTAGAAAAGAAACCAGCAAACAGACCAGTGGAACAGAATTGAGAGCCCAGAAATAAACCCAATATGATTTGATCAACTAATATTTGACAAGGGAACCAAGAATACTCAATGGAGAAGATGGTCTCTTCCATAAATGGTGTTATGATAATTGGATTTTCATGTGTGAGAGAATGAAATTGGACCCATATGTTAAACTTCTCACAAAATCTGAACCAATCAATTACAGACTGAAATGTAAGACTTGAAACTAAGAAACTCCTATAAGAAAACATAGGAACAAAATCTCTTGACATAGATCTTGCTAATGTTTTAGATATGATACCTAAAGTACAAGCAACAAAATAAACAAATGGGGTTATATCAAACTAAAAAGTTTCTTCACCATAGGAAACCATCAAAAAGTGTGAAGACAACCTGCAGAACGGGAAAAAAAAAATTTGTAAACTATATATCTGATGAAGAAGGGTTTACTATCCAAAAATATAATGTATTCTTGTTACTCAATAGAAAAACCCAAATAACCAAATAAATGGTCAAAAGTCTGAATATAACATTTCTACGATGAAGATATATCAACATCTGGGCTCATAAAAACATGCTGAATATCATTAGGCATTTAGGGAAATGCAAACTAAAACTACAATGATATAACACCACACACCTTTTAGAATAACTATAATTAGAGAACAGATAATGCTGGTGCGGATGCAGAGAAAAGGGATGTGTGCACTGCTAGGTAGGATTGTTAATTGGTGCAGTCACTGTGGAAATTTTATGGAAGATCCTCAAGAAATTAAGACCAACTACCATGTAATCCAGCAGTTCTACTTCTAGGAAATATCTAAAGGTAATAAAAACACTCAACAAAAGATAAATGCACCCCCATGATCATTGCAGCATGATTTATAGTAACCAAGACATTCAAACAACCTGTGTGTGTGTCAACAGATGAATGTGTAAATAGGATGTGTGTGTGTGTGTGTGTGTGTATAAAAACATATAATGGAGTATTATTCAGTCATTAAAAATGAGGAAATCCTACTATTTATTTCATTATACTAACTGAAATAAAGAGATACAAATACTGTATGATCTCACTTGTATATGGAATCTTTAAAAAATTACAAAGTGCCTTTTTCCCTCCTTGCTAAAGTTTCTCCTTTGTAATATTTATTTCTGGAAAATACTCTAGAAGGGAGTATCAGTTTAGAGATGATACAAGGGAGATTTCTGGGTGTATGGTAATGTTCTTTTTTTATGAGCTCATTATTGCCTATATAGATGAATTAACTTTGTAAGAACTGAGTGCACTGTGTACTTGAAGGCCTGATCTGTAGTTTGTCAGTTCCCATGGTGTAAATATTCCCACCTATTTCAGTGGTTTAAAAACTTGCAAGATTCTTAAAATTTAATTCCAGCAACTACTTATAATTGCATTTATAATATAAAGATAAACAGTTTTCTATACTCCAAGACAAATAGGGCAAATGTAGTAAATTCAAATAGTCCCAGCTCATTCCTCTGTCACCATGGAAATCTTCACTCATTATCGTACAAAAAGTTCTCACTTTCCCTATATATGAGTTTCAGTTCAGTCTAGTCGCTCAGTCATGTCCGACTTTGCGACCCCATGAATCACAGCATGCCAGGCCTCCCTGTCCATCACCAACTCCGGGAGTTAACTCAGACTCACGTCCATCGAGTCGGTAATACCATCCAGCCATCTCATCCTCTGTCATCCCCTTCTCTTCCTGCCTCCAATCCCTCCCAGCATCACAGTCTTCCAATGAGTCAACTCTTCTCATGAGGTGGCCAAAGTATTGGAGTTTCAGCTTTAGCATCAGTCCTTCCAAAGAACACCCAGGACTGATCTCCTGTAGAATGGACTGGTTGGATCTCCTTGCAGTCCAAGGGACTCTCAAGAGTCTTCTCGAACACCACGGTTCAAAAGCATCAATTTTTATATATGAGTTTAATGTTGTATTTATGTTTTTGTTCAGGTGTTATTAAATTTTTATGTTTGAATGGATCAGTGTTAAGTTTTGTATGTTTATACATTTTGACAATGTCATTGTTCTGTAACTAATTTTATGACAACTGAGGATGATGGCAAAGAGAATCATTGTGTTAATACTTACCCTGGGGATAAACTGAAGATACTATCTTGATTAGCTATATTATGTGTGATTCATTCTAAACGATCATGCCTCATAGCTCATAATTCATGAGTTCAGAAGTCTTTATAGAGGGAGGCACACTGAGTGTTTGTCCTGATGAATTACATTATTCATCATGCTATTTTTTATATTTTTAAATCTGTGTTTTCAGTTATAGAGGCTTTAGAACAAATTCATAGATACTTGTTTTTAAACCTGCTTGGATCAGGTGGTGTTAGTTTTCATAAGGTCTGATTCAGAGAGAAAATTGCAGTTTGGAAATTTATCTTTTCTATGTTTCACATATATTCCCAAGGTCAGTTTTAAGATGACGTTTTTAAAATGTCAGCAGTGGATGCAACATTGCCACTGTCTACATAATTGAAAAGGGATTTGAATATGGCTCTTAAAACTATTTTGTACGTTTCCAATTTGCCAGTGGTGATATAAAATCTTGCCAGAGCTACAGAATATGATGCGATGCCTTTCTGCTTAGGTTCTAACATTTAAACAGCCTGAATAGCATTTGTAAAATTTCTTTTGTGGCCATATCAAGAGTCTTCTAGAAACAGTCTTCCTCTCTCTTTCCTATCAATCAATCAGTCATGTATAAATATAGTGTTTAAATATATAGTTATATAAAAATATACCTATATAAATTCACATTAAATTCTTTACTCAGTTTTTAAATTCTTTCTTTTTTGTCCCTATACCATAATATTATATAAATTAATAATATTATATTATAATATATTATATAATTATAATATTATATAAAATCTAAAAAGATTCCAGTTACCATTAATTTCTACTCACATATATCAGCATAAAACCTTGTCTATAGCTCTTTAGTATATTTTAGCGGTTTCTCTCATTGTGAATGTTTGTGGCCCTGACTCCAACAGACCTGACTTTGCTCCAGTTTTCCAGCCATTTCAGTATGTTACCCAGGACTCTGAGCAGCTGGTTCAGAGCAGGTGTCCAGAACATATGCATGGATATACATTAGTCCAGCTTATCAGAATTCACGTTCAAACTTTTGCTCCAGTGTTGGCAGTGGGTAAGTTTGGAAAGCAAGAGAACAGTACCACACCTTTCTGAGGAAGGTTTAATTCTCTACCAAAATTTTGTTTCATAGCAATGGACAGGTATAATGTGGTTAATTTCGTCTAAAGTTTCAAGACGTTCTTCACACAAGGTAGAAAACTGTACCGGCAACAAGCCAGTCTTTTCTTCCATTTTGAGCTACGTTGGCATAATTGTTGAGAAAGCCTGGGTTGATATGAGTGAAANCTGAGGAAGGTTTAATTCTCTACCAAAATTTTGTTTCATAGCAATGGACAGGTATAATGTGGTTAATTTCGTCTAAAGTTTCAAGACGTTCTTCATACAAGGTAGAAAACTGTACCGGCAACAAGCCAGTCTTTTCTTCCATTTTGAGCTACGTTGGCATAATTGTTGAGAAAGCCTGGGTTGATATGAGTGAAATATATCATCAGCACTGGGCTACTCTGCATTCAGGTAGTCACCTAGATCATCAACATGAAATCAGAGAAAATGAGGTCTTGCTCTGCAGTTCTTTGTAGTATCTTGGACCAGTGACTTTGTGGAAAAATAACACCTGTCCTGCCTATTTCGAGAGTTGTAATAGGGGTGAAAGGAACTATGACATATTTGTGAAAATAATTCAGAGCTGTAGAGTCCTAAAGGTGTGGGTGGCGCTTGATACTCTTATTTATATAGCATAAGACAGATTCATGACTTTCTTGTATGGCGTCACATCAAAGTCAAGTGTTTTAAGAACTGAAAGTGCCCACGAAGGTCATTGACTGTAACATTGACTGTAACATGTGCCTTCTTCCATAAGCGTTGGTTGATTAATTTAGCCCTGGATCTTGAGTACTCTGTGCAGTTTCTTACTGCTTGTGGTAGTTCATCCTGTTTCCAGGCATATTTAGTTATATTAAAAGTTCTTTTCTTGAGCATAATCAGTAGATTTGATAATGATCCAAACTAATAGGTGTATCTCATATTTAGTAAAATATCATCCTTTNAGTCACCTAGATCATCAACATGAAATCAGAGAAAATGAGGTCTTGCTCTGCAGTTCTTTGTAGTATCTTGGACCAGTGACTTTGTGGAAAAATAACACCTGTCCTGCCTATTTCGAGAGTTGTAATAGGGGTGAAAGGAACTATGACATATTTGTGAAAATAATTCAGAGCTGTAGAGTCCTAAAGGTGTGGGTGGCGCTTGATACTCTTATTTATATAGCATAAGACAGATTCATGACTTTCTTGTATGGCGTCACATCAAAGTCAAGTGTTTTAAGAACTGAAAGTGCCCACGAAGGTCATTGACTGTAACATTGACTGTAACATGTGCCTTCTTCCATAAGCGTTGGTTGATTAATTTAGCCCTGGATCTTGAGTACTCTGTGCAGTTTCTTACTGCTTGTGGTAGTTCATCCTGTTTCCAGGCATATTTAGTTATATTAAAAGTTCTTTTCTTGAGCATAATCAGTAGATTTGATAATGATCCAAACTAATAGGTGTATCTCATATTTAGTAAAATATCATCCTTTGTGAGGTTATTCTTCTATCAAGTCCCTTAACTCTTTGCTGTCTAGTTTCTTAGACCTGGGATATAAGAACAAAATGATATACAACGATTTGAGAAAGATTGTGCCATTATTGAAGTAGGATAAATGCTTTATTATTTGAAAAGATGATGCATTTCTCATTTTAAAAACATTAAAGCATAGAAAGCCCCATCACTTCCCTGCCTCATACTTGTTGGCATTTGGTGAGCATTATTTACAGCATCTGTGTGTGCATATATCCAAACTGTCTCTTATACACATCTCCATCTCATCCTCTGTCATCCCCTTCTCTTCCTGCCCTCAATCCCTCCCAGCATCAGAGTCTTTTCCAGTGAGTCAACTCTTTGCATGAAGTGGCCAAAGTACTGGAGTTTCAGCTTTAGCATCAGTCCTTCCAAAGAACACCCAGGACTGATCTCCTTTAGAATGAACTGGTTGGATCTCCTTGCAGTCCAAAAGAAGAGTCTTTTCAAATGAGTCAGTTCTTCACATCAGGTAGCCAAAATACTGGAGCTACAGCATCAACATCAGTCCTTCCAATGAATATTCAGGACTGATTTCCTTAGGATGGACTGGTTGAATCTCCTTGCAGACCAAGGGGCTCTCAAGAGTCTTCTCCAACACCACAGTTCAAAGCACCAATTGTTCCCCACTCAGGTTTCTTTATAGTCGAACTCTCACATCCACACATGACTACTGGAAAAACCATAGCCTTGATTAGATGGAACTTTGTTGGCAAAGTAATGTCTGTGTTTTTTAATATGCTGCTTAGGTAGGTCATAACTTTCCTTTCATGGAGTAAAGGTCTTTTAATTTCATGGCTGCAGTCACCATCGAGCCCTCCAAAATAAAGTCTGCCACTGTTTCCACTGTTTCCCCACCTATTTGCCATGAGGTAATGGGACCAGATGCCATGATATTAGTTTTCTGAATGTTGAGCTTTAAGCCAGCTTTTTCACTCTCCTCTTTCTTTTTCATCAAGAGGCTCTTTAGTTCCTCTTCACTTTCTGCCATAAGGGTGGTGTCATCTGCATATCTGAGGTTATTGATGTTTCTCCCGGCAATCTTGATTCCAGCTTGTGTTTCTTCCAGTCCAGCGTTTCTCATGATGTACTCTGCATAGAAGTTAAATAAGCAGGGTGACAATATACAGCCTTGATGTATTCCTTTTCCTATTTGCATTCAGATGTTTATATCTTTCCTTTTCTCCCTTGCCTTTTGCTTCTCTTCTTTTCACAGCTATTGGTAAGGCCTCCTCTAACAGCTATTTTGCTTTTTTTGCATTTATTTATTTGGGGATGGTCTTGATCCCTGTCTCCTGTACAATGTCATGAAGCTCTGTCCATAATTCACCAGGCACTCTGTCTATCAGATCTAGTTCCTTAAATCTATTTCTCACTTCTACTGTATAATCATAAGTGATTTAATTTAGGTCATACCTGAATAGCTGAGTATTTTTCCCTACTTTCTTCAATTTAAGTCTGAATTTGCAATAAGTTCATGATCTGAACCACAGTCAGTTTCTGGTCTTGTTTTTGCTGACTGTATAGAGCTTCTCCACTTTTGGCCACAAAGAATATAATCAATCTGATATTGTTGTTGACCATCTGGTGATGTTCATATGTAGTCTTCTCTTGTGTTATTGGAAGAAGATGTTTGTTATCACTAGTGTGTTTTCTTGGCAAAACTCTATTAGCCTTTGCCCTGCTTTATTCTGTACTCCAAGGTCAAATTTGCCTGTTACTCCAGGTGTTTCTTGTATTCCAGTCCTCTATAATGAAAAAGGACATCTTTTGTGGGTGTTAGTTAAACGTCTTCTAGATCTTCATAGAACTTTTAAAAGTCCTACTTCTTTAGCGTTACTGGTCGAGGCATAGACTTGGATTATCGTAATACTGAATGGTTTGCCTTGGAAACCAACAGAGATCATTCTGATGTTTTTGAGATTGCATCCAAGTATTGCATTTTGAACTTTTTTTTTTTTTTGACTATGATGGCTACTCCATTTATTCTAAGGGATTCTTTCCCACAGTATTAGATGTAATTATCATCTGAGTTGAATTCATCCATTCCAGTTCATTTTGGTTTGCTGATTCCTAAAATGTTGATGTTCCCTCTTGCCACTCTTGCCATCAAAAGGAAAATTTGATTGCTTCCAAATTGCCTTAATTCATGAACCTAATATTCAAACTTCCTACTCAATATATCTCTTTACAGCATCAGACCTTGCTTCCATCACCGGTCATGTCCAAAACTGGGTGTTGCTTTTGCTTTTGTTCCATCTCGTCATTCTTTCTGGAGTTATTTCTCCACTGATCTCCAGTAGTATATTGGGCACCTAAATAACCTGGGAGTTCATCTTTCAATGTCATATCATTTTGCCTTTTCATATTGTTCTTGGGGTAGAAAGTGAAGAGGAACTAAAAAGCCTCTTGATGAAAGTAAAAGAGTAGAGTGAAAAAGTTGGCTTAAAGCTTAACATTCAGAAAACGAAGATCATGGCATCCAGTCCCATCACTTCATGGGAAATAGATGGGGAAACAGTGGAAACAGTGTCAGACTTNATGAAGGGTGTGAAAATAAGAGGAAAGATGTAGGCCCATCACCACCCGAAGAGGAGCAGGTAAGGACTCAGGAGGTGGGTAATGGATAACAGGGATATGTGTGGGGGGATGCAGCTGGGGTTGCTGAGGCTGACCCAGAAGACTGGGAACCCTCTGTGGTTCCTGCAGGGCCTTCAGTAGCCAGAGGCCCTGCCTAAACCGCAGCCCTCCCAATAAACTCCCCTCCCCAGGAGGACTGGCCAACACGTAAGAACAGTAGTGTTTTCTAGGGAAGGATTGCCCTTTGGGGCAGAAAGGAGGGGACACAGCAGGCCCAAGGCCACTGTGGCTAGAGAAGCGCGGTTGCAAGGCTGGCCCTTGACTGGCGTCTGGGAACTTGGCTCTCAGAGTGTCCCCATCACCGGTTAACTTATAAGGCTGATTTTCGGTGCGTGGACTCTTTGTGCAGAGAACATGGTTTATGCTTTTCTTCCTTTTGGGAGTCTGGGGTGTTGGTGTGAGGCAGAGGGTGCCCACATGAGCAGCCCCTGGAGGACAGCCCTGAGCTCTGTGTCCCTGCTGGGCTTCCCTGGGCTGACACCTCCTAGGCATGTATCTGGGGAAGAGAGAGCTCCCCGTGACCCCTCATGGGGGGATGGGAGCACAGGAAGCTTCACGGAGTCTCCTCTTGTGCCACCTGCATCTGCATCCCTTAGGACTCGCTGTGAGTCCCTACTACCTGTGTGACAAGGTGACTTAGGAGTGCAGTGCACGCCAAGTCCCCTGAGTCCTCCTGCAGACTCTCCAGTCGGGAGGGGTTCTGAGGGACCCTCTATACATCTCCTCCCAGAGAAAACTCTCCAGCTGCTTCTTGTCCTACCCTCAACCCTGAAGCCTGCAGCTGCTTCTGAGATTTATTTTTGATACTGACAGCGGCGACAGATATGAGCTGTGGCCCAATATAGACGCCTCACCCCCAGCGGTGACCAAGCTCTCCCAGCACCCAGAGGACTCGAATAGACGTTCAGCTACTCACAGATAAGAAACACGTGTTTATTCTTACCTAGGAGCCTACAGAGTTGGGGGAGGTGGGGGGAGGAGGTGAGAAAGGAGGGGAAAATGTCCTTACTAATGAGAATAACTTTTAATAGTCTCAGAAAGCAAGAAAGAGGAAAAAAGGTGGGGGGCTCCTAAAATGGAAATGCAGAATGTCTCCGAGTCCGTCTTCAGTGCCAAAGTCAGCAACACCGTCCTCTTCAGGGTTGCCAGGTGAGCATTTAGTGCACACGAGGTGTGTGCAAAGCCCATTACATACATAGGTCTCAGCTAAAAATTCATTCTGGGGTGTAATATAGCTAATGGGCGATATTATTATCCCTCTTTTTAGATGATGAAACTAAGGAACAGAGAATTCAAGTAATGTGTCCAAGTCTCAAAACTGGTCAGTGATGGAGTCAAGGTCCCATGAGGTGAGCTCTACATGAAGACAAGTTAAGTCTCAGACGCAGTGGCGTCCTCTCACTCGATACTGTCAGCCTTACAGAAATATGGTTGAGAAGGGGATGATAAAACAGAGCATGGCCCCTAAGGAGACCCTTTTTCAGGAACAAGAGGCAGTCTTACCTCTGATCCTCCTTTAACAAGCACGTGGGGAAAGCATCCAAGATACCAAGGGTATTGTCTGTTAGCTCCAGATTGTCAATCCTTGACACCAAGCTTCCCCAGACTCCATGCCTTGGACCTGTACCTCCTGTCAGCTTCGGCATTAGTTTAGAAGTAAAGTGCATGATAAATGCAATGGGTTTAATAATCCAAAATCAACCCCACCACCCCCGGTGCATGGAAGAATTGTCTTCTGTGAAGTCAGTCCCTGGTGCCAAAAAAGACTGGGGACTGCTGCTCTGCACAATTTGAAAGAAATCTTAATTTTAAAATATGTCAGTTTTCCTGCTGGTCAGGATTAATGGGTTTGCAAGGCACTTTCAAAGATAACACCAGTGTGCCTAACGCAGGGCTGCACCCCAGGGTGTGCAATGAATATGTTCTGACTCTCTCATCAGCCCAAGAAGTCCTTCTTTCAGTCACTCAACAAACGTTCATTGGGCATCCACCATCTCTCAGGCATGGGGATCTGGCCATGAACCCCATAGACCACTTCATACATAATCCAATTAAACAATGGTTTTTGAGTATCTATTATGTGCCAGGCATTAGGCTAGCCTCTAAAGATGCTAGGATAAAAAAGGCATAGTCCCCATTCTTATGGAGGTCAAAGATCATTGAGGAAATGAGGGTCTCAGATCTGTAAGGACCACAGATCTCCCAGTGCTGCAAATAGGAAAGAAGGAATAAGAACAGAAACCCCATTGTATTTGATCTTTGGGGATATTGACATAAAAATCCTTTGGACCAGGAGGGCCCCAGCCTCTGTCATCTAATGATGATGATCTGAGGTGGAAGTGATGAAATGATAATAAAAATAAAGTACACAATAAATGTAACATGCTTGAATCATCCCAAAACCATCCTGCCCCCGCCCGTGGAAAAACTGTCTTCCATGAAACTGGTCCCTGGTGCCAAAAAGGTTGGGGACCACTGCTTAGACAGATATTTCAATAGGGTTAGGATGGAAAATCAAAGCCATTTTTTAAGTGATAACAGACGGCAAGACCATGAAGACTAGCAGTTTAAAGAGGTTTTGTGGTCAAAGGAAAAAGAAAACGGTTTGGTCATTTGAAGATTGCTAGTGCCAAGTGAAAGATTTGCTTTTTGTTTCATGTTTGGTTTTGTTATATTTTGTTTATTTTTTGTTAGAATGAGGAAGATCTGAGCTTGTAAGCAGACAGTGGCAAATTTAAAATATGAACACTGCCAAGCAGGGTAACAGTGGAAGATTTTTCAGTCCTCTACTGCTTTTGAAGAGTTGACCCATTGGAAAAGACTCTGATGCTGGGAGGGATTGGGGGCAGGAGGAGAAGGGGACGACAGAGGTGAGATGGCTGGATGGCAACTCAATGGACATGAGTTTGGGTGAACTCCGGGAGTTGGTAATGGACAGGAGGGAGGCCTGGCATTCTACAATTCATGGGGTCACAAAGAGATGGACATGACTGAGTGACTGAACTGACTGAACTGACTGACTGCATTTGGAGTTGGTTTGGAGAAGCCATCATTCTTTCCTTCAAATTAATACCTCAATGTTATGTGTGTTTCCAAAATAACCTAGTTCCCCTTAGCAACTCATTGCATGCAGTTTCTTTTAACCTCTTTGCAGGCTGTCAGCCTGCACTCTGTCTTGGAGTAACAAGTTTGCAGGTATTACTGCCTGCTGGGTAAAGAAGCACTTCATTTTAATTGCTCTACATTTGCCCTTTCTAAGTGCATGCGGTGCCTCTTGGTTCTGATGATCCAGAACTGCCATCTGCATCCCCTGCCCAGCACTGTGACCGTCTGAGCCTCAGTCCCTAACTGGGGCCTCCCCTCCAGACCATAGGCTTCACCTCCGCTCCCACAGCTCACATTCCCTTCTCACTCTCCCAGTATGGATTCTCAACATGCAGCTGCAACCATCTTTTGCAAACAGAAATCCTGTCACTACATTGCTCGAAATTAGGGAAAATGTTAAGTCCCAATTTACCTGTGATACCCACTGTCCAGAGGTACTTAGGAAGAATGCCTCCTCTCACTTTCAAAAGCAATCCTATTTGGACAATATATTAAATGTTCACTCTGCTTAAAAGCCTCCCGTGTCTTTCCATCACTGTTTTTTTTTTTTTTTTAAGGTATATTTTTTATTTTTTTGGCTACATGGGTGTTAGTTTCAGCACGCAAGAGCTTTAGTTGCAGCACTCAAGATCTTTTTAAATTGCAGCATGTGAACCCTCAGTTGCAGCATGTGGGATCTAGTTTCCTGACCAGGGATGGAACGTGGGCCCCTTGCATTGGGAGCTCGGAGTCTTAGCCACTGGACCACCAGAGAAATCCCTCCCTAGCTTCAAGGACCCTGGTCTCCACCTCCCTGAGCTCTCTCCACCCTCCCCACCCCTCACTGGGCTCAGACCACACTGGTCCCTCTATTTTCCCAACATCCTCAGCCCACACCCATGTCAAGACATGAGCCCTTGATGGCCCTCTGCCTAAAATACAGCTCCTTCTGATTTGGGGACACCAGGTTTCTCTATTCTTACAGATCTCAACTCAAATGCTGCCTGCTCAGAAAAGCCTTCTCTCACTCACTCATCAGCCGCAGGTGGCAATTCCCTCCCACATAAGTCATATACTTGTTTTCAGTGCCTCCAAGCGCCCATGAGTGCAGGCATGATCTTTTTTTCTAAATTTATGTTTTATTATCATACCCTTTCACTCAATGGTATTTCCTTATGGGAAGGATATGGTGTGTGTTGTGTATTTCTGTATTCTGGTCACCTCTGGCATCAGGAATACAGGTCAGAGATCCTCTCTGTACCTGCTGGGACGTGTCCAGTCCTTATACACAGGAGCAACTTTAGAAAACATATCTAAACCACCACCACCATGCGCTTTGGGGGGGCTTCCCTCGTAGCTCAGCCAGTAAAGAATCTGCCTGCAATGCAGGAGACCCAGGTTCAACTCCTAGGTTGGGAAGATCCCCTGGAGAAAGAAATGGCAACCCACTCCAGTATTCTTTCCTGGAGAATCCCATGGACAGAGGAGCCTGGCAGGCTACTGTCCGTGGGGTCACAAGAGTTGGATATGACTTAGTGACTAAACCACCACCACAATTCTATGCTGAGACTTTAGTGGTGAGAATCTTCTATTATTATTAATGCTTTCTTTGTGACCCTAAGAAATAGCTGTATCATAAAGGGTCTCACTGCAGCTGAGGTACTTTCCTGACTTGCTCACTTGCATCTTCCCTAGATCCTTCCATTGTATAATTTCTACTACTGTCATTTCTCGGTAATTCCAGAAAAAAAAATTATATTCAATAGGGGAATGTATAACCCATTCCCATAGTGTGTCATTCTATACAACCTAGGAGTATATAAAGCAACTATCGTGGAAACAACCACTTGCAATGAGATGGTTTTCAAAAGAATCTGCTTCACAATATCTTTGAGGAAGGGCGAAGAGTTATCACACCTATTAGTGAATGAAAGAAGTCAAGTCAGAACAGCTGAATTGCTTGTGCAAAGNGAGTATATAAAGCAACTATCATGGAAACAACCACTTGCAATGAGATGGTTTTCAAAAGAATCTGCTTCACAATATCTTTGAGGAAGGGCGAAGAGTTATCACACCTATTAGTGAATGAAAGAAGTCAAGTCAGAACAGCTGAATTGCTTGTGCAAAGTCCTTTAGTGCCCAGGCTGAGATGACAGGCCAGGTTCTCTGACTCCTACCTCCCAGCATGGTTCTTGGAAATGGCTTTATATATAGACAAAGTCAACGGTGCTCCAAACACTCTCAAAATACAGCCAGGCAAATACTGTAGAGGCTTTCTACAAAAGCATCATAGAACCAACTCTGTGAAAATACGACCTAGAAAGGGACACGCTTTCCCAGGCAGCCCACCAGGGCTTGGCACGACTTTGGCCTCCCATGCACATTGTCCTTTCAAGGGGAGACACCCCTTGACTGCCAGATGTGGCTTCCCAGCTTCCTGTTGCTGCTTCAGTCTTCTTCAGTCATCATATCTAATTTCCTTAGTTGCATGCTGATTTACTTCTTTATTAATTATTATTAGTTCAGGGAATATCCTATCACCATGACCACCTGGCTGTAGTTAGTTTATCAGATCAGCTAGTCACTCTTGAGCAGGATTCTGAGAATCTCTGAAGACAGGAAAATACAGATGGGTCAGGAGTCAAACCTGTTTAGAAGCATGGCTCCTAAGCTTTCCTGTGCCTTGGGATCATCTGGAGAGTTTGTGAAAACACAGATTCTGTGTTGGGTAACAAGCGATGACTCCTCCAGTTTCTGCTTCAGTGGATCAGGGAAAAGCTCAAGAATTTGCATTTCTGATGAGTCCCTGGGCGATGCTCAGGCCTCCTGGGTGGGGCTGGATGGGAGAATTGGGTCCACTGTGAGCACCACTCACAGAAAATGTGAGACGGCTGCAGCCAGCTGACCAGCCGATCTGATTTGCCTGAGACCGAGGAACGTCCTAAGAAATGACATTTTTCAGGGCTAAAATCCAGGAACTCCTGGGCAGTGCTGGGCACACCAGGATGATGTGTGTGTGTGTGGTGTGAAATCAGTGGTGTGAAATCAGTACTCTATGGTGTAGGGCAGCAGGGGTGGGGTGGAGATGGCCTCAAGAGGAATTTGACGGACAGGGTAACCAACACAAATCAAAGGCAAGGGCATAAGAGGGTGGCATAAAGTAGTAGTGTAGAATACACAGGGAACAAGGACAAGCCATATATTATCCTGTACTCTTTGCCAGCCTCTATCATAGATTTGGGTATATAGCAGGTCAACTTAAAGTGGACTATCTGCCTGCACGTTCCAATGAGTAGATGGAAGGGTAGATGGTGAAATAGATAAATGGGTGGGGAGTAGATGATTGGTTGGAGGAGTGGATGGTTAAGTGGATGGAGTGTTAGTCTCTCAGGCATGTCCAACTCTTTGTGACCACATGGACTGTAGCCCGCCAGGCTCTTCTGTCCATGGGATTCTCAGCTAGTCACTCTCATACAGGATTCTGACAGCCTCCAAAGACAGAAAAATACAGATGGGTCAGAAGTCACCACCTGTTTAGAATTGTGGCTCCTAAGCTTTCAAGAATAATGGGGTGGCAAGAATAATGGGGTGGGTAGCCATTCCCTTCTCCAAGGGATCTTCCCGACTCAGGGATCAAATTTGGGTCTCTTGCATCACAGGCAGATCAGATTCTTTACCATCTGAGCCACCAGGGAAGGCAAATCCTATCTGTTTCCCAGGATAGTCCAAGATAAGCTTCTCTACTTCAGCCAGAGTCAAGCAAATATTCTGAAGTATGTAGGTTTATGGCCATGCAGAGGGAGAAGACCTGCTCCTGACCCCCAGTGGGCGTTCTGTCTGAATCTGATTTCATGAGCATCTCAGACACAGCAGGACAGTGGATTCACTCTGCCAGCCTGGCTTTCCAGGCTCTCCTTCTCCTGTTTCCTCCCTAGGGAACCTTCCAAAACCTAGAGAAAGGAAGGATTCAAAGAGAAGAAAAAAAAAAAGAAAGAAAGAAAGAAAATAGTCGAGATGGATAGTATTGAAATGTAAGGTTTTCTGTTTTAAGGAAAACCAAGAGTGTGGGAGCCTCTGTTGTACTAAATGCTCAGTATGTTCAGAGAGTAAATGCCGTCTGCGTTCAGGAGATGAAGGTGGCAGGGAGAGCAGGTTTGAGCCCTGTCAGGTACTAATTTCCCGGAGATAATCTGTCTGTCCTGTCCTTGTTTGAAGTTCCCAAGGGGGAGGCTTCAAAGCAAGCAGACTGCCATCTGCACACAGCTCAGGGCTCCGCGGGGGGCCGTCCCCATACCCCTCTGTCGGTGTCTGCCTTTCTCTCCATTCCAGAACATCAAGGACAATTCTATCAGCCAGTCCAGCAGCTGGTGATAAAGCCAGCGTATCCCAGCCTGGTGAGCCTCTGCACCCAGGCTCCGACAGGCGAACTGACTTAGAAGATGAAAAGGGACTTGACCTAACCCTTCCTTAGAACTCCCACCAAAATGACAATTCTTGTCCTCCCTTTGCTTCTCTCTCCCTCTTATTTTCTGTCCCACTCATTGCTTCTCTTTCATGTTACCAGAGCTTTGAGCAATGTACAGGCTGTTCTTCCACCTAGCGTTTGATGACAGCTATTTTTAATTATTAATGTTTGGCTGTTTCCTACTGGAGATAGTTCCTGCCCTCAAGCAGTTCACCACCTGGTAGGACAACAGAGACAATATGTCCTAAAAGCTGCTCCTAGAGATGTGTGAGTTTGCTCAGTCGTGTCTGACTCTCTGTGATCCCATGGACTGTAACCCACCAGGCTCCTCTGTCCATGGGATGTCCCAGGCAAGAATACTGGAGTGGGTTGTCATTCCCTTCTCCAGGGGATCTTCCCGACTCTGGAATTAAACCCTGCTCTCCTGCATTCCAGGCAGATTCTTTACTGTCTGAGCCACCAGGGAAGCTGAAACTTCTCTACAGAAGAAGGCTGCTGAGCCGTGTTGCCAGACACAGGAGGGAGCTTCTCAAAAGCACAANGACTCTGGAATTAAACCCTGCTCTC
Organism: Neotragus pygmaeus; assembly: GCA_006410875.1. Classification (NCBI taxonomy): domain Eukaryota; kingdom Metazoa; phylum Chordata; class Mammalia; order Artiodactyla; family Bovidae; genus Neotragus; species Neotragus pygmaeus. The sequence goes on from SJYV01013912.1 coordinate 135,077, forward strand.
CTGCATTCCAGGCAGATTCTTTACTGTCTGAGCCACCAGGGAAGCTGAAACTTCTCTACAGAAGAAGGCTGCTGAGCCGTGTTGCCAGACACAGGAGGGAGCTTCTCAAAAGCACAAAGGCTGCCTGCAAGCTCCCCCTGCACCAGGCACCAGACACAGAACACATGTTCCCCATTCCTCCCAGACCCCGGAGCTTGTATTCCAGCTGTGGTGTGAATAGTTTGAAACTCAGCAAGAGAGTCTGGGGACACAAGCAATTGGGGTGATCATCACAGGAAACATCAGCCCTCTCCCCTGAATCTGAAGAGAACTGTTATTCTTTCAGTGTATTAAAGGCTAAAGTCATGTTGGATGGAAATATCAACCAAAAAATACACATAATAA
>SJYV01013912.1:145316-167972 GCA_006410875.1 Neotragus pygmaeus
CTGGACCTGCAGGCACTGAGCATGTGCACGGCCCTCCGTGGCCCCCTCCCCACCCACTGCAGCCGCTAGCGGGGAACCAGGTCATCTTTCCCACTACTTGATATAAAAATAAATAAATAACTATGCAAAAAAAATCCAATCTCCGTTCGGAGGCACTAAATCCCCTCTCCTTTCCAGATGGCTGGGAGATTTCTCCCAGGTGGTAAATATATTATTAAGAACTCATTTCACCGTGAAATTGACTATTCAAAACACAGACAGAAGTTAATATATTAGGACAACCTGTCTGAAAACTCGCGTTGGAGAAAATTTATTTTTGTTTAATATAAAACCTGGTATTATACACGACCCCTTTCTAGCTCAGGCAGTTCAAGTCATCCCCAGTTAGAACATGTGTTCCAACGTCAGGGTGCCTACCACCAGGAGTCGTAGAGCCCACGTAGAGCTGATGATTACCCCTCTCTGGATGGAGCCCTACATTACAGCAGGTATTGATGCCGGGTCTCATGAGACCGTTAAACACAGACTTGGGTGTACAGTAGCTTTCTGCATCCAGAAGCTAAGGAGCTTAAAAATCGTTTGCTGGTCTTATTCTAGGTTGGCCCTCGAAGAATGATTAAGGAGCATCGTGAGCAAAGTGGGAGAAGAATTAGCATTACTTACCACTGATCTGTGTCATCATTAGAAAAACCACATCAATCAGGAAACAGCAAAAGGGCTCTTAGCAAGGACCCAATTGAATGTGACTCTCCTAAATATTAACTCATCCATGCATTGTTGATTCACTCTTTAATAGCTGACTTCTAGATTACAGAGACAATTACTGGAGCAGGTTAAGGACTATCATTGGACATCTACATTACAATGAGAACAGTGTTTCAGGATTTGCACCATCTGTTAGAAAAACTCAATTTACAGAGTCACTAACTATTTAATTGAGAGGTAAGGGTTAGAGAAGGCATGAGAGAGGAAGTATCTTTTCAAAGGATCTTGAAGATAGGATTAACTTCATGAGAACCTGTGTGGAAATGCTTATATATTATACAAAGGGCCCACTCCTGCCCTGGTCTTGACACCAACATGGCTCAAAAAATATTCCTGAGGACTTCTCTGGTGGTTCAGTGCTTAAGAATCTGCCTTGCAATGCAAGGGACATGGGTTTGATTCCTGGCAGGAAAACTAAGATTCCAGATACCAAGAGGCAACTAAGCCTGTGTGCTGAAACTAAGAACTGACACAACCAAATAATAAAAATAAAATTTTAAAATTAAAAAAAAAATGTATAGCTTTCTGGAAGATATATATATATATATATATATGTACACACACACACACTTTCTGTATAGCCTGTATCTTCTGAGTTTTGACAGTGAAGTTTAAAGACAAAATGCAAAATATTTTGTAATTTATATGTACTGGAGTTCCCCACAAGCCTCACAAGAGATTTCTCTTTTGTTTTAAAATGAATCCCCTCAGGAGTGACAGGTTATTACTAATCACACAATGAATTTGTTACACATCACCAGTGGCAAAATCAAACTGACACCTCAATAATGTCTATTAAAGAATTTCTTAATTTAATCAATTATTTTGACCTAACTAATTACTCACTTAAATAAGAATTCATTCAAACAACTGCCTAGGCTTCTTTTTAAGGAAAAAAATATTACTGTTCCAGAGTAATTAGTAAACCAGTAATTAATAATCCCCTGAGGAATGAAACCATTTTTCACATATTTAAAGTAAATAAAGCATCCTTAATGGGTAAATGACTTCTATAGAGACTCAATAAAGGTCCAGACAGTCATAAACTGAAAACTGTACGGGGAGGTCATGCTCATTGGAAAATCATTTTAAATGAGCTTGAATTCCCAGCCTCAGATACCAGTGTAGATACTAAAAAGACATGTTAACATGATTTAGAAATGTGTATCCACCCTTCATTGACAGAGCAAGTGCTCATTATCTCCGTCCTGAGTTCCAGGCATTGTGCTGTTCTCTGGCATATAAAAATGAGAATTCCCTTAACAATCATTTTAATTCACTTGCTATTTCAGTCCAAAAAGATTTAAGGGAAATTTTTATTTGGGGGAAAAAAAAAAAGGGAAAGAAAGAAAAAGCAAGAACTCTGCTCTGGAGAAGCTTTCAAACTATTTTATAGAGATAGAATTCCATGAGAAATCTTGGAAAACAGAGAAAGAACCAGGAAATGCAAGGTGGTAAATATGCTGATCATTGTGAAGATAAGTTTTTATTAAAATATAAATACATATAGAGTGAACAGCATGGTAAGTATTCCCACAGAGGATAGAGCTGCTTTATGACCGCTGATTGAAGAAATACTACTAGATCATCACTTTTATTCAGAAGTCCCTCTCCCGACCTCTCCCTTCCTCTGCTTTCCAAAGGTAACACTTTCCTGACTCCTATCTACAAGTAATTTATATGTTTCACACTCTGCATATAACAGGATGCCTTGCGGTAAATTTCTGTGTCTGCCTGCTTCAGCTCAGGCTTCCTCCATGTTATATACAGTTTGTCAGTCTTCATGTTTATACTCTTCTATTGAATGAATATATCCCAATTCAGATATTCATTAGACTATTTATGTTTCAGAGGCTTCCAGTTAAAGGATAAAACAAACATTATAACTCTAAATATTGTTGTAAAATATCTATTGAGGGCATGTGTATATCTATGCTTGGGGAGTCTTCACAGGGAAGAATAATATGCAATTCTGTAGCTGTGTTCTAAATAATTGTGTTCTGTGCTCTAAATAATTTGCCGAAGGGTTTCTACCTACTCAGACTCTTCCCTAGCAACCCAAGAGGGTTCACGTTTCTCTGCACCCTCACCAGCACATTGTCAGTCTTTTCATTTTAGCCACTCTGATGGCTACACAGTAATAGATCATTGTGGTTTTTATTTAAATTTCCCTAACGATTAGTGAGGTCAAGTTCCTTTACAAAATTATTAGTCATTTTATGAAGTGCATGTTTAAATCATGTTCACGTTTCTATTAGTTGTCTGTCTAATTATTTTTGATCTGTGAGCGCTGCTTACACCCGACTGCAGCCACGAAATTAAAAGACATTTGTTCCTTGGAAGGAAAACTATGACAAAACTATACAACATATTAAATAGCAGAGACACCACTTTGGTGACAAAGGTCTGTATAGTCAAAGCGATGGTTTTACTAGTAGTCATGTGAGATGTGAGAGCTGGGCTACAAAGAAGGCTGAGCACCAAAGAATTAATGCTTTCAAATTGTGATGCTGGGGAAGACTCTTGAGAGCCCCTTGAACTGCCTAGAGATCAAACCAGTCAATCCTAAAGAAATCAAACCTGAATACTCCTTGGAAGGACTGATGGTGAAGCTGAAGCTCCAAAACTTTGGCCACCTGATGTGAAGAGCCGACTCACTGGAAAAGTCTTTCACTGGAAGAGACCCGGATGCTTGGAAAGACTGACGGCACTTGGAAAAGGGGACGGCAGAGGATGAGACTGTTGCATCACTGACTCAATGGACATGAGTTTGAGCAAACTCCATGAGATAGTGGAGGACAGGGAAGTCTGGTGTGCTGCAGTCCATGGGGTCTCAAAGAGTTGGATATGGCTTAGTGACTGCACAACAGCAAAATACGTTCTGTGTATGTCATTTGTCAGTTATGTATACTATGAATGTCTTAACTGTTTGGATTAAGGAGCTTAAATCCAATCTCCAGTCATAGCCTTTAGTGCACACNTTGCAAGAATAAGACTTAGTTTAACTCTGCTACTTAAAAGTACTATAATTCATTAAAAAAAAATCATGTGTGCTTTGAGATTCCACTTTCTTATATCTCAAAATACGTTTAATAATGCTATATCCAACCATATAAAATTACTGGAATCTATGATGATCAAATATCATCAATTTCATGAGTTCAACCAATATCTCATCATGTAATCAAATGAGACAACATATGTGAAAGTGCTCAGTAACTGGAAAGGTGAATGGAAGCATAAGATGATGCCATACACTTGAAATCTGAAGTGGTGTTTAGGCATGTAAGTGTCTCCCATCTCTTATCAGAGGAACTAAGGAGGGAAAGGATAACAAAGCAAAGGACAGATTCAGAAGGCAGAGGTGATTTGATAATAGGACACATACTGAATATTTATTCATGACACAGGTATCATAGAATACATAGAAAGACCCTTGCCTCCATATGTAAACATAATAATTATGCTATAATTCATATATGTGCAACTTCTTAAAGATAGCCAGCAGGAGACCCAGATTCTCATCAGATGGCATCCTCAACTTTTTAAATTCTTTCAGTATTTCTTCTAATAAAAGAAAAGCACAGGCAGATAAGTGCAATGACTTCTGTAACACTCACTTTTGCAACTTCACATTATCTACATGTAAAGGCAGTCCTCAGCAGTGTCAATCTGTGACATTCATTACTATTTTGATCTCCCCATGAGGAGACCCTATGTTCATTAATCTTATGTGTCAACTGGCTGTGAGATACCTAGATATTTGCTCAAACATTATTCTAGATGTATCTGCGAGTGTGATTCTGATGAGATTAACATCTGAATTGGCAGAGAAAGAAAAGCAGATTGCCCTTCCTAATATGGATGGAGCCCATGCAAATACCCAGATTAGAATGAAATTTTAGCCTCCCACAAGCAAGAGGGAAATCCTTTAGACTGACCATGGAGTTGGAACATCAGTACTTTCCTGCCTTCAAACTCAAACCAAGATATCCACACTTCTTGAGTCACATGCATGCTAGCTTTCAGTCTGGAACTTATACCATCATCTCTCCTGGTTCTCAGGCCTTTGGATTCAGAATGGATCTACAGCACTGACTCTGCCAGGTCTGAAGCATAGTGACTACAGATCTGAGACTTTTCAGGCTTCATAATTACAAACACTAATTCCTTGTAATAAATCTCTCTCCATAGATATAGATACACACATATACATACACACACACACATCTATCTTGTTGATTCTGCTTCTCTGAAGAACCCTAAATAATATCTGCCCCCAAGGCCCAAAAATCAACATCATTTTGGCAAATATTGTCTGCTCTGCCCTGGTCCCAACAGCCAACAATGTACACCTCTTCAATTACGCCCTTGCCAACCCAAACACTAGCTATTACTAGGCTACTTATTCCATTCCCCGGGAAAGCACTTGCTTTAATCTCCACAGTACCTTTCCTTCTTTCATACCTGCCCCTGGCCCTCCTGGGGTTTGCCAGCACACAAACACTGTCTGGACCTGTTGGATTCTGATACTACTTGCATGGTCTCCTCCACCGATCTCCTTAATGAGGAGCATGGTATCTAAACTTCAGGCATTTGATCCCACTCCCAGACCTTACCTGCTCTCAGGAGTCAAGGACAGATTGGGCAAACAAAGGCCAAGAGAGTTAACTACACAACATGTCCATGAGGGAAGTAGTTCGTATCTGCTGTATACTATAGGATGGTAAAAAAATTCTCCCTGCAGTGCAGGAGATCTGAGTTCAACCCCTGGGACTGGAAGATCCCCTGAAGGCGGGAACGGCTACCCACTCAGTATTCTTGCCTAGATAATCCCCATGGACAGAGGAAATTGGTGGACTACAGTCCATGTGGTCACAAAGAGTTGGACACAGTTGAACGACTAACATTTTTCAATGTAAAAAATGGACGATACATCTACATTTTCTATGTCCCCAAAGATTTTGCCATATATTGAACATGCCTATTAGTAAATAGATGCACCTTCATATAGACATATATGTATATATTTTTTAATTGAGGAAGAATTACAATGCCAGTTATTTGAGCATTCATTCTGTTGGAACTCATGATAATCCTGCTGTATGATGATAATGAAAATATATGAAATCACTTAATATTCTCTGTAATATGCCCATCAACCACACAGTTCAAAATTATGTGATACTGAAGAATACAATGAGGACTAGATAGGACATTATGTCTCCAGTTTCATTTAGGTTGCTCATCACCTGCAGATGTACAACTAGAACAACTAACAGAAATTAGATTTTACAGAATGAGACATAGGAAGATGACTATACATTCTTTTGCTACACTGGCAGGAAAAATGTTAATGCATATAAGCACTGGAAGTAGTTATCCAATACAAATGCCCTTCTATCCTATGTCCTGTGCTTAGTTGCAGAATTGTTTCCAAAAGGTTGTTCTGTGATTGGAAAAGAAATGATACTTCTGTTTATTTAAAATGATTAATGTTAAATAGCCACAGGGGTCTACCACAAGGGGNCACCTTATCTTCGACAAAGGAGGCAAGACTATACAATGGAGTAAAGACAATCTCTTTAATAAGTGGTGCTGGGAAAACTGGTCAACCACTTGTAAAAAAATGAAACTAGATCACTTTCTAACACCACACACAAAAATAAACTCAAAATGGATTAAAGACCTAAATGTAAGACCAGAAACTATAAAACTCCTAGAGGAGAACATAGGCAAAACACTCTCCGACATAAATCACAGTAGGATCCTCAATGATCCACCTCCCAGAATACTGGAAATAAAAGCAAAAATAAACAAATGGGATCTAATTAAAATTAAAAGCTTCTGCATATATCCAATTCTTAAATACCCAAACCAGGAAAGATATCTAAGGAAAACATGCAGTCAGATGTCATCTAGTATATTGGATATTATATTTATAAACTTCTGTTCAAGATACAGCCAACAGGATACATTTTGTGAGCTTAATATGTTTTGGGCTAGTTACTATTATACAGAAAAACTTCATGAGTATTAACTATAGTTATAATTCTGCTCTTTCGTTAACATTTTTTCCTCTCATGAACAGTAGCAAATTAGTTTGTAATTACTAAAAGAGAACCCTCATCACAACAAATATAACAAAGCAACCTATTTTTAAGTTAGTTTATCATTTGGATACTTAACAGTCTTCAAAGAGTGCTCTCTCATGTTGTTTATGCTGTCGTGTCCAACTCTTTGGGACCCCATGGACTGTAGCCCGCCAGGCACCTCTGTCCATGGGATTTCCCAGGCAAGAATACTGGAGTGGATTGCTATTCCCTTCTCCAAGATCTTACCAACCCAGGGATTGAACCTGCGCCTCCTGCACTGCAGGTAGACTCTTTAGCATGGAGCCAGCAGGGAAGTCCGTTCTCGTACGTGCATGCATACAGATATGTATGTAAGGGCACATATGTGTGCTGTGTGTGTGTGCCTTTCCATGCCTAGGTACACACAGGCATACACGTCCCTCAATACATCCTCAAGCAAGTCCAAGGTTGAGTTTCTAGTATTTTCCTTGTTTACAAGCAGGAAAGCTAGAGCTCGAAAAGTCTTAGTAACTCATCTGAAGCCACAGAACTAGTAGGTAATGGATCCAGAATTTTGACATCAGATCTCACTTCAGGTTTCCCTGCATGGGAATATCTCCTTTACAAGCTCAGGGTGAAGTCAAAATTAATCGTCACAGACTATTTCATAGTCCATTCATAGGCCTGAATTTGTCCTGTATTGGGATCAAAAATAAAACATGTAGTCAACTCTTTACTGCCAGTGAGTCTATAGAATCATGATTCGTTTTTGCCATGAAGGAACAAATATGCAGGTCAAATTCTCCTCAGGGCATAATGTTTTTTTTTCTCAGAAGCGAGGTTTCTCTGTAATGATTGCTTTGCCAAACATCACATGCTGAGTCCCCTGGCTGCTGCTTCTGGATTTGGTCTCATAGAGTCTGACATTGAGCTAGCAAGTGAAGAAATTACTCTGAAGTGGTGAGCGAAAGAGGGAAGCATCTTGCATACATATGACCTCTGCTCTTTCCTCCTCTCACATCTTGGATTTGACATGAATGTTTATGCTTATGTTTGAGTGTGTATGGCTTGTTTGGACGGCTGACTTGGGAGTTTAAGGAGGTTTGGGAACAAAGCTCTTTCTCTTTATTCCTCTATCTGTATGCAGACAAATCTTCCTGTGTAGGAGAATTGACTAATATTGGCTTTTCACATATATTTGTACTTGGAAGTCAGATCTTTCTGTTCCCCACCTTCAGTATGTATATTAACTTTGGGATCCTTTGTGCTTTCATGAATATTTAAGGAGCTCCTATAAACGCTGAGTTAATCTGAACTGGCCTGAGAGTAGTCAAGTAGAATTAATTCTCTTTAATTTAGGTTTAGAGTATCTAAGGCCTAATTTTTCCTGAAAAGTTATGGTATGAATGCAGTTCAGGTATGCTCCCTCTGTGCCTCAAAGGATATTTTTTCCAGGGAGTGTTATCTACTACATGAGCTGTGAGGCCTCCTGGAAAACATAGGCCATCAAAAATGTCCCATTAGGGACAAAATGACAGGCAGGTTGTTCTCCCCTGAGGGCATGGAATCTGAGTCCACCTAACCCTGTTACCCCTCTCCCCCTGGCCCTTCTACAATCCTGTCTCCATAATACAGAGTGATCCTTTGTCATCTCGCTATGTGCAGTCCACAAGAGCTCCCCATCATCTCTTCCCACTTTTGTCAGGAAGGCTTCATCCCAACGCTTTGCATGGCCAGATCTGGCTAATTTCCCAAACTGTCTGATAGACCCAAAGTCTTTATGTAAGCATTTCAATGTTGTTCAGTCACTAAGTTGTGTCTGATTCTTTGAGACCCCATGGACTGGCACCTGCCAGGCTCTTCTGCCCTCCACTGTCTCCCAGAGTTTGCTCAAATTCATGTCCATTGAGTCAGTGATGCTATCTATCTCATCCTCTGCCATTCCCTTCTCTTCCTGCCCTCAATCTTTCCCAGCATTGTGGTCTTTTCCAGTGAATCAGCTCTTTGCATCAGGTGGCCAAAGAATTGGAGCTTCAGCTTCAGGATCAGTCCTTCCAATGAATATTCAGGGTTGGCTTCCTTTAGGATTAACTGTTTTGATCTCCTTGCATGTCTCTCCTTTTATTTTCTATCACAGCAGCTTGCATTTTACCTTTCTATCCAACATATAAATAGATGTATGTTGGTTGGTTTTGTTTGATATTTTTTTTCTTTCCTTCCCAAGCAGACATTAGGGATCATGTGGACATCACCCTGGTACTCAAGTTGAAATGAGTACCTGGAAATCACCCTGCTATTCACTCTGGGACACAGTAGGTACTCAACGATGTTTGTTGAATGAATAGAGACAATGATGAATGCATGCATAAGTGAGGGAATGAATGCACTGCCCGTGAGCACCACCATTTCCAATCATAAATTAGATGGACAGAGATGCTCAGGCTTCTTATTGCATGTTTGATAGTTGAAATGTCGTGACCCCACGCAGTGTAAGTGCAAAAACTGCCCACCTGTGTTTGCACCCACCCTGCTCCTAGGAGACGGAAACCACAAATGTCATATCACAACAACTCTGGAAGCCAACTCTCTTGCTATTTGGAACTAGAACAGAGCCTCTTCAGAACTGTTGAGACTGAACCACTAACTACCTGAGGTCTTATTCATTTGTACAACACCTCAGTCAGCATCCACCCCCACCCATCTCTTCCTGAGGACGGAGATGGGATTGACAAAGGGTATCCGCCTCAAGAAGAGGCAGGGGTGCCTTTTCAAAATGCAAATTTGACCACGGCATCCTCTGCTCAACATCTTAGGATAAAGAGCCTACTTCCTAGCATGACCTATAGGCACTCAAAAAAGTCAGTCATGAAGAGTCAGCCTTGACTCCAGCCTCATTCCATCACGTTATAGGCTGATCTTGTCCGCTGCTGCGTGGCACCATAGTCTGAAGCCCTCCCACCCAATACCGCGGAATGTATCCTTATTGGATACAAGGTTGTGCAGATGTGTTTAGTTAAGATGAGATCAAACTAGAGCAGCTCGGGCCCCTCATCTAAGTTGGTTGCTGTCATAAGAAGGGACAATTAAGACAGATACACTCACAGGGAGAATGTCACCTGAAGATAAAGGCCGAGATCAGCGTGATGCTTCTACAACCAAGGAAAACCAAAGACGTCCAGAAAACCACCAGACACCAGGAGAGAGACCTGGAACATTCCTTAGAAGGAGCCAACCTCCGACTCATGATCTCAAGACTTCCAGCTTCCTGAAGTGAGAGACAATGGATTTCTGTTGTTCTAAACCACCCGGTCTGTGGTACTTTATTACAGCAGGCCTAGTAAGTGAACACAGACACACACCACGTCCCCCTCGCTCTGAGAGAGGCAGCCATGCTGGCCTCCCTTCTCTGCCTGTAACCCGAGTTTCTCCACCCCAGAGCTTCACACCTGCCCTTCCTTCCATCTAGAATGCAAACCCTCCTATCTCTTTCACTTAAACTCCAACTATTCTGCAGTTCCATGAGCAGCTGAGCAAAGGCCTTCCTGAGGAAGAGCAGGCTAAGGAAGATGAATCTTTCCTTAGACTTGTTGCAGTTGATAATCGGGCATCATTCATGGTATCCTTTGACAAGTGTGATATCTGTCACAGCGTAGGCAAGCCAAAAAAAAAAAAAAAAATCATTGGCTATTGAATGAATAAGTGAATACTTACTTAATACATATTCTGGGCTGATTGAAATGCCAGTCCAGGCAGAATTCACGGCTCACTCATCTATGNGGGGGAACGCTGCTCGCAATGCAAGATCTTAGTTCCCTGACTAAGGATTGAACCTGTGGACCCCTGCTGTGGAAGCAAGGAATCCTAATCACTGTACTGCCAGGGAATGCCCACATTTCATCCTCTGATCGCCTGACACCCTTCCGGTGCCTCATCACTTTACCTGGCCCTCCTGAGACCTCTTTACACCATCCATTCTCTCCATGCCCTGCCCTGTCCAAACCCAAGGGAGTCAGCACCCCTCAGGGGCTGTGTGTTCAGCCCTGGAGTGTGCAGTCTCACAGGACCCCCAGTGCTCTCACTGGCCTTGGCTCCCTGGACCACACATCCTGACTCCACCTCCCCTGTCAGAACACCCCTGCGGCTCTGGTCTCCGAGCTCTTCCAGGAGAAATGTGTCAGGGTCTGTCCATTCCTCCTGGCAGGGCAGCCAGAGCCTGGAGGGCCACCTGCCCCCCAACCCCACTCTGGTGGCTCTCCTAGGGTTCAAGGGCACAACTTGCTTCTGCCAGAGGCTGGAGCTTCTAGAACAGCTGCAGGCACTCAGGTGATGGGGTGGGGGGAGAGGCACACACACACGGTCACGTGATCAGGGTGGAGTTGGGGCATTGCTCTGCCCCCTCTACAGTGAGAAGTGGCCCTCAGGCCAGTCCTGCCCACACGGGCCAAGGGGAGAAGCTAGGTCCGGAGGAGACCCGGAGGAACCATCAACACCCGCCACCCCTCCTCTGTCACGGGTGTCCCCGCAGTGGGCACTCTTCAAAGGTTGGTCTAGGATGGAATGAGCTGGGGTGGAGCTGACATCGAGCAAGGCGACAGCTGAGGAGGAGGCCAGGTGGGCGGTAGAACGTCAGAGTGAACCCCAACCTCGGGGCTGAGAATGGGGAACAGTGGACACGGCCCACCCCTTCACACCCCCAGGTCTTAGGGCTGGCAGTCCTAGTGCCGGGGAGTCTAACTTAACTGCCTACCCCCCAGGCTTTCCTCCCTCCCTCCCTGCCTCGGAGCGGCAAGAAGAGTGTCCACCCAACCACACCCTCACCCACCCCAGGACCTCGGTGTGCTCTGCTCTGTCCTGGGCGGGGGCTGAGCCATGGCGATGAGCGCCTGCAGTGAGACCCCAGCTCAGGAGCGCCGCCTGGCAGAGAAAAAGAAGACAAAGGCGCAGCGGCAGGTTTCTGTACAGGAAGTTCGAATTATACATTTTAGTAACCGGGCGAGAGAAACGAGGCATCCGGGCAACAATGCAGGGGCCACAGGAAGAATAAGAGATCGAGAGCTAGGGTTTGGCGTAAATCTTACAAAGTGTATAAAGAATCTGTGTTTCTCTACAATAACAAAAAACCAAAGGCTACAAGAGCGGTTGTATATACAAAACACGGAGATATTGCTTCACTTGCAAACAGGTTCCTGACCAGACGGGGAGACAAAACAGAAAGGGGGGGCACGGGATGGGGTGAAGGCTGAAGAGCGCGCTGCGTGCAAAAAGGAGGGGAAGGTGGGGAGAGGGTCTTCTCCCAGCATAAATCTACAGGCAGGAGCTTGAGTCGCACACACGCGGGAGAGGTTGAAGGCGTGCGCGGTGCCGGCTGTGCGTGGGCGAGCAGGAGGTTGAGAGCCAAGTGTCCACCTGCCCAGCCCCCGGCGCCTTGCTCATCCGGCTGAATCAGCCAGGAGTGGGGTTCGTGGTGGGAACCCCCCAGAGACAGAGGGCGGCGATCGCTCCCCCGAGGCTGCCGTGGAAAACTGGAGGAGCCTGCTGCTGATTCCCCTGGCCTCTGGCCCGCGCCTTCCTCCTACCACCCTCCCCGCCCCGCAGAGATGAGAGGCCCACTGGAACCCAAGGAGAGCAGGTGCAGCAGCCAGGGGGCTCCTAGCTTTCCTTGGTCCGGTTNTCAGCCTGTCTCTTATACACATCTCTCGGAACAGGCGCGGGGCGGTCACAGGTTCTGGCAGCACTGCAGCTTGTTGGGTTTCTGTCCGTCGGTGGTGGGCGGCACGCTGATGTCCACAACGTTGTTTCCGGGGGACTCGTCGTGCGCTGCGCGGTCCGCAATCTGCTTCTGTGACACGATGCGATAGATCTCTACGGGGTCGGGGGAGGGAAGCACCGGGTGAGGCCGCAGTACTCTTCTGGATGTCACCTCCTCCAGGCAACCCTCCGGATGCTGAGTTGGAATCCCTCCCAAAGCCTCCCACTGTGCCCTGGGCGCCCTAATGGGCTCCCGGAGGTTCCCCCCAATCCCCAAGGCTAGCTGCCTACCCGGGAACANAGTACTCTTCTGGATGTCACCTCCTCCAGGCAACCCTCCGGATGCTGAGTTGGAATCCCTCCCAAAGCCTCCCACTGTGCCCTGGGCGCCCTAATGGGCTCCCGGAGGTTCCCCCCAATCCCCAAGGCTAGCTGCCTACCCGGGAACAGAAGGACCACACCTGTCTGCACATGAACCTCTCAGCCAGGGCCACTCAGTTCTGTAAGATCTGAGGCCTTCTTTTCCGAAGGAGAAATTTCCGGAAGACCAGAGGCTCCCAGTCCCTGAGGCCACATGCCGCCCCAGCCGACCCTGCAGGCTGTTCTCTAGTGAGGCTACCCAGGGCCCACCTGCAGGAGGGTCCCTGTGTTCTGAGTGACAGTACGGGTGGGACCTGGCCTTATGCTGTGGAGCAGGCCCTGTCTGTCCCCATGTCCAGACTGAACAGTGGTTTTCATGAAGGAAGGTTTGGGGGGCTGTGCTCTGGAGCATGTGACCCAGGTGCTGGGGTCCGGCTCATGCCCACCCTCTGAGACCCCAGCTGGGCCCTGTGACCACCTGTGAGGATGTTCTTAAACGCTTCCTCCACGTTGGTGGAATCCAGGGCTGAGGTCTCAATGAAGGACAAGTTGTTCTTTTCTGGAAGAGAGGATATGGCCCAGGTGAGTCAGCTGGTGGGGGTGGGGTGGGAGGCACCCCTACCCTCTCCTGGGGACCCTGCCTGCCTGCCCACTCACCTGGTCCAGGAGATGAAGGTCGGGGGCCAAAGGGGTAGGCCTGGATACTTACTCTCCGGGACGGGAGGCTGGCTCTGTGGCCACAGACACAGAAGACGCACCTGGTGTGGGCCAGCTGCCTTGCCTGCCTTCCAGATGCTTCTCTGACATCTCAGAGTCCTGCTCTCAGGAGCATGGCCCTTCGAGGCCCTGGCCAGAGCAGGTGACCGAGAGTGACCCCCTAGCTGCCCTCTGGCCACCCCTTCAGGTCTGGTGGGCACTCACCTGCGAAGGCGCGGGCCTCGTCCGTGGGCACAGCCCGCAGGTGGCGCAGGTCGCTCTTGTTGCCCACCAGCATGATGACGATGTTGCTATCAGCATGGTCCCGCAGCTCCTTCAGCCAGCGTTCCACGTTCTCATACGTCAGGTGCTTGGCAATGTCATATACCAGCAGGGCACCCACTGCGCCACGGTAGTACCTATGAGGATTAGGGGCAGGGCTAGGCATGAGCCGAGCCAGTGCCGGAGGGGGCCTCCCGGGCTCCATGAGCAGCAGCTCCTTGGCCCGAGGGGTGACCAACGTGACCTCGAGAGAGGCGCGTGTCCTGAGGCCCCAGCTCCACCCCCCAGATTCAGCTCAGGAACGGGGAGGCCTGAGGAGGGTGTTGGGAGTCTGGAGTCAGAAGACACTCCTTGGGTCAGCCACTAAAAGGAGAAGACCACCACACAGGGAAAGGGAAGAAGCTCTAATGCCCACTGTGGCCTGGCCTGTCCAGGGCACCAAGCAGACAGATGGACAGGCATTCAGTCCAAGAGATCAAGGAGCGGAGGAGGGGGCCTGGCCTCAGTGAAGGGAATCCAGGAGGCACCAAGTGGCTGATACAAGTTGGAAGGGTCAGGGAAGAGGCAGCCTGAGGGGGTCATGATGGCCACCGGGAGGCTAGGATGGAGTGGGACATGGTGAGCACTGGTGGGGGGCACTGGTGGGGGACTGGGCGGGCTGAGCAGACAGGCTGAGGCGCAGGCAGAGGGACGTGGCCCAGGCCAAGATCGACGATGACAGCCCTCACCATGCAGCCAGTGCCCAGCGATGCAGCAATACCTCAACAGGACCCAGGGGTCAGAGGGGCTGTGGGGCGTGCCCACCNCTGAGCAGACAGGCTGAGGCGCAGGCAGAGGGACGTGGCCCAGGCCAAGATCGACGATGACAGCCCTCACCATGCAGCCAGTGCCCAGCGATGCAGCAATACCTCAACAGGACCCAGGGGTCAGAGGGGCTGTGGGGCATGCCCACCTGAGGGTCACAGCATGGCCAAGACTGGGCACCAGCCTTCTAGCGGGTCCACAGCTCCCAGGGATCTTGTCCCTCCACCCTGGGCCTCCTGCTCTCGGGGTTGTGTTCACGATCCCCCTCTCCCCTGGCCCCGCTGCTCACGCCGAAGTGATGGCACGGTAGCGCTCCTGGCCAGCAGTGTCCCAGATCTGCGCCTTGATGGTCTTGCCGTCCACCTGGATGCTGCGGGTGGCGAATTCCACACCGATGGTGCTCTTGCTCTCCAGGTTGAACTCGTTGCGGGTGAAGCGGGACAGCAGGTTGCTCTTCCCCACACCCGAGTCCCCGATGAGCACCACTGGGGGGAGGGGTGGGAGGGGCGGGGAGGGGCACGAGTGAGGCTCCCTGGGCCAGAAGCGGGCAGTGCCCCAGAGCCGAGACCCCACATGCCTCCCACGTCCACCCACAGGGCGTTCACAGCGGCCCCCAGGGTGCTGCAGACGCATGACAAGAGTCAGACGGAGCGGAGTCAGTGCTGTTTTGGGCCCCTAGCCAGACACGAATAGGGTCCTTCAGAGCAGGGCTGCCCCAGATGGGCCCCAGGCACTGGGCAGAAGGCAGCCTGGGGAGTCGCAAACCTCAACAGTCCCAAACCTCCCTGGCGACCTGGGACGTCAGGGCATGCCTGAGGAAGCCTCTGGACAGGGTGACCTTCCGCAGGTCACTCAACCTTTCTGGGCTGCCTTTTCCACAGGAAGACAGTGACAGGAGCACCTCAGGGAGGGCATCATGGGAATGCCTGGGGTCAGAACTCAGCCAACATCTCGTACACTAGGAAAGGTTTGCGGGAGAGTGGGGGGGGGTCAGATCATCCTGCAGGCACACTGGAACAAGAGCCTGCCTAAGCCGTGAACGCAGAGCAGGGCAGAAAATGGCTCAGTCTCTCTCTAGTCTTCCCTTTATCGGGCTGCCTGTCCCCATCTGTGGAAGCCCTGCCTCTGGGGGCCCAGCCGCTCCAGGCTCTGGGCTGGAGAGGCCAGGAGGGGCTGCGCTCAGACCCAGAACACTGTCCCGGGGACTCCTGTCAGTGTGTGCGCAGTGCAGAAGAAAGAGTCTCTTTCTAGATGCTCCAGTTGGAAACCACAGGGACGCCCAAGCGTTGGTCTTAGGCTTTGGCACCCCAGGGGCTGCGGACATGGTCTGTTGCTCAAGGCCCCAGTGAAGTTTTTTCTTGATGAGAAATTTTATGTGTGCGCGCCTAGATTCCTGCTGCTGCTTACCGCTTTGCTGCTCCCCGACCCCAGACAAGAGCTTCTGTTTATTCTCAGCTTCAATGAACAGGCTGTTTTCCTCTAGGCCGCCAGAGGGCGCCTGTGAGCACCCGGGGTGGGTTCCCCCCACCCCCTCAGAGGGCTCCCACATCCAAAGTCCGGAGCCCAAGGAACCCTGCATGACCTGCCCCGAACGCTCCCTGCCCTCACCTCCTTTTTCCCCCTCACTCATTCTGTTCCAGACACGTGGGCCTCCTCGCGACACTACCCTTTACCTGGAAGGTTCTTCCCCAAGTACCCACTGGGTTCCTGCTCTCCTCTGTGTGGCCCCTGAACTTGCACTTGATCAAGGAAGCCAAATCCTGCCATTCTCTTAAAACATCACTCCCCAGTCCACTTTCCTGCCTTTCCTCCATAGCTTCCAACCCACTACACTCGCCAGCTTTCATTTAATGATTTTTTGTCATTCTGCCTCGAGGGCAGCCATCTTGGACAGTCTGGCTTCCTGTTGTATCCCCAGGACCTGGCGTGGTGCCAGCGCCCAGGACACCCCTGATTAATACCTATTGGATGAACAAATGCCAAAGGGACTGGCGGAGCTTCCCAAGCCCACCTCTCCCCCACTGGGAGATGCCCAGGTCACCATCCTCGGGCTCTAAGGAGGGGTAGGCCAGGCAGCTCCCAGGACTCAGTATACTCTCTGGACTGGCCGCATTAGAGCCAATAACAACAAGAACAAGAATGTTCTGTGCTGAGAAAGCTCTTGATATGCCATCACCTCACATATACATCACATGACCCATTTTACAGATGAGAAACTGAGGTACAGATAAGGGTAGCCACTTGCGTAGGGCCATCCAGTTGAAGAGTGGTTCAGCAGGATGTGAACCCAGGATTCCTAAGTACAGGGCTGAGCTCTGGGGTCTGGGTTTAGCCTCCATCTCTCCCACTATCTGGGGTATCCTAACCCCCCTACAGTAGCTCGCAAACTCCTATTCATCCTTCAAAACCCCTGGGTTCAGGCACTCCTCTCCTCTCAAACTACCACGTGGCCGAGCCATTGATGATAATGCCAATGTCCTCTCCTGACACCACGGGCACTAGACACAAGAATGCCAAGTTGACTTCAGAGAATGGTGGAAAGAGGTCCGTGAACATGGGCCTGAGGGCCAAGGACTCCCAGCCAGGCCAGTGGGGCCACGACTGGACTGACTGTGGGCCCACTGTCCACGCCCCCAATCCTTGACCTCCTTCCCATGGTGGTGGCATGAATCTGGCCAAAGCCAAGAAGGTTTGCACACAGTGCTCATGTCCTCAGGAACAGAACAGGAAATGAGGAGGAAGAGGGTCCTTTTGGGCCCGGCCCTGTATTCCTCCGACCCTCTCACTGTCTTCCCAGCCCGGTCCAGCCTGGGGGTCCCATTCGCCACATGGGGTCTGCTCTGGCCTAGCCAACAATCTCTTGAGCCCCTCAGGCCAGGCCCAGCCCTAACGGCTTTGTTATAGAGTTCGCAGGGCCACCACCCCAGGGACAGATGCTCACATGATCATGTATAGCTGGGGATGCTTAACCCAGAGTGACCAAGTCCCCTGGCCCAAGGTCACACTGTGAGAACAGTGGAGGCCAGAGCCACACAAGGGCCACCAGCCACAGCCGAGACAAATGGCCCGGAAGCCAGGCTGCCCCCTAGGTCCCTGACACTCAGTGCCCAGTGCAGAACTGGCTAGTGAGGCAGTGGCCAGGCCAGTCCTGTGTGCAGGCTGTGGAATGAGGATGGCATTGTCCAAAGTACAAGTCATCTGTTGTCTCAGGGAAAGAAAGAGCCCTTGAGGACATGGCCCCCAGCATTTCCCCAGAAGCTGGTGGCATCACTGGCCGGGACACAGTCCCCCAGGGCACACCACTTGGCTGGCCAAGCAGGCAAGCCCCGCTGGCAAAAACAAAGAGCTGGCACCTCTTGGAAACCCTTGGTCCCCTGCCCTGCCCCAGGACAGTGCAGCACATCCAGAGTCTGACACAGGCCACTGAGTGGCCACCAGGGGTGCTGGCCCCCCCACTCCAGGCTGATCAGGGGTCACAGATGCTCCTTCTGGGGTCACAGATGCTCCCACTGTGGACCTCACCGCCTGATCCATCAGAGGAGAGGTCAGGGGATCTCCTGGGGAATTGACGGGCAGGCTGGGGAAATGGCCTTTGGCTGAAAAGGATAAAATGTTAGCAGGATAAAAGTGAGGATCTATAATTAGATACAAATAAATAAACTCACTTCTGGGGGTGGGAGGGATGAGTCCTGAGGAAAAGGAGAAGCACGTGGGAAAACCCCCAGGGGGATCTGCTGGCCTGGACCAGGAGGACAGGGGAGCCAACCTGTGATGTGGCTGCCAGAAAAGCACATTGGTGCTGGGAGGGCTGGGCAGAGGGCAGCCAGTGTCCTGACTGAGCAGTGTGGCCCCTCCATGCCCAGGGCAGGGCCAGGGAAAGGTGTCTGAAGCCTGGGGGAGGCTGGGCACAGGATAGGGGATGGGAGGATCACAAACCCCTCCACTCCAGAAGGGCTCCCCCAAGCAGGCGGCAGGGCGGGGGAGCTGTGTGGTGAGAAAGTGGATCCTTGTCAACCCTTCCGGCATAGCTGTGTTTGGACACCGCTCTACTGCCCAGGCCTGACCCTCTGCAGGCCATGGGGTCGCAGGAGGGCCAGTGGGGGGCAGCGTATTCACGTTTCTGTCTACTCGCCATATTTATGGCCAGTGATGCGATGGCGGCAGCTCACCTGCCTGGTGTCTTCCTTCTTTATTTCCCAGAGTCAGAATTTCCTTTTCCTACTTAACTGAGTGGATCTAGAGACAAATATTAAAAGATAATTGGCGGGGGGCGGGGGTCCTTCCCTGGTGGCTCAGTGGTAAAGAATCGCCTGCCAATGCAGGAGACACAGGTTCGACCCCTGGTCCAGGATGATCCCTCATGCCACAGGGCAGCTAAGCCTGTGTGCCACAATTATTGAGCCTGGGAGCCGAAACTACTGAAGCATGCGTGCCCTAGTGTCTATGCTCTGCAACAAGAGAAGCTAGAGCAATGAGAAGCCCACAGAAAGTAGCCCCCGCCTGCCGCAACAAGAGAAAAGTCTGCACAGCAACAAAGACCTAGCACAGCCAAAGATAAATAATAGAGGGTCAAAAAATAATAGAGAGGTCCTCTGACAAGGCCTTAAGTGTGAAGGTGAGGTCTCAGATGACCAGACTGGGAACCACTGACCTTGTGGGTTAGACTGTCACTTCTGACCCAGTTCGAGGTCAGCAGGGCACCTGCTGGAGCGCAGGGGGAGACGGCAGTGGGGCAGGCAGGCATTGCCCCCTGGGGCCAGTTGTCCCTGAAGTATTTCCAGAAAGAGGACTCAGGAGATGGGTCCTGGGAAGCACACAGCCCAGTTCCAGTGCCCCTGACCCAGTAACTGTACTTCTGGGAACAGACTTCAAGGAAATAAACCACAGGACAAAAGATGACTCGTGCAAACACTTGGAGCTGGATTATTTACAATAGCAAACGGTTGTGTTCCGAGTGGGCCTGGGATTAGCTCTCAAGGGTGGCCAATGTCAGCTGGGGAGCCCAGCTCAGCGGCACAGGACCTGACCAAAGCCTAGGTTGGCACAGAAGGCTCTGGAAAGTCAGTGACCCTAAACCAACCCTGCAAATAACAAGTGAGGAAGGACCACAGAAACACTGGGAGGGCAAATTTCCCTCGTGGTCCAGTGGCTAAGACTCCATGCTCCCAATGCAAGGGGGCCAGGGTTCAATCCTTGGTCAGGGTACTAGATCCCACATGCCGCAACTAAGTCCTGATGCAGCCAAATAAATAAATGTTTAAAAAAAAAAAGAGACCCTGGGAGGAACGCCCCCTGCCAAGGCCTGCCCCAGCAGTAACACATGCAGGTGGGGGCCAGTCAGCACCTGGGGAGCAGCCCCCTGGAGTAGGCTGGGTAGACATAGGCACCATCTGCTGCAGAACTGGCATCCAGGCCACCTGTCACCCACCCTCAAAGCCCTGACAGAGTGTCCATTCTCGTCTCTAAAGTGAGACCCCCCAGGGCTCAGTCAGCACCTGAGCCAGATGCCTGCCGACCACAGAGCCTCACCTGCTGGCAACCTATGAGCTTGCAAGTAGCTCCTGGAGCCCACCATGCTGTGTGACAGAGTGGCAAGTGGCACAGGGACTCCCTCTGCCCAGAAACCGTTCACCACTGGAGGTCCCACTTTCTACATCCCCAAGGTCCCCAGAACCCCAGACTCAACCGGGGATGATACCACAGACACACAGTGATGAACACACTACATTCCCAGCCATGGCCAAGCTCCCCCAATGAGGCAAAGATGCCAAAGGCTGGCATGGGAGGTAGCATGGCAAGGGTGTCCTGAGTGGGCCTGGAGTTAGCTCTCAAGGGTGGCCAATGTCAGCCAGGGAGCACAGCTCCACAGCACAGGACCTGGCCAAAGCCTAGGTTGGCACAGAAGGCTCTGGAAAGTCAGTGACCCCGGAGCCAGCCCAGCAATGGCTGCCTGACCTGCCCACGTCTTACTTGAGGCTCCTAGAACCCTCTGTTCCCTGGCCAAGGAAGATCCTTCAGTAGGCTGGAGGAGGAGGTCTGACAACTCCACTCAGATCTGACAACCCCAGATACACTGCTTAAGAGGTCTGGGTTCAAATCCTGCTCCAGCACGTAAACTGTGCCTGTTTCCAGGTTTGTAAAGAGAAAGACTGGATAATACAATACCGACCTCACAGGGTGGTGGCGAGGGCTTCAATGAATTCACGTGTGTAAAGTGCTTAGAAAAGTGCAGGTACTTGGGGAGCGCTCTTACGAGTTCTAAGAGTTAACCATCAGGTCTGGGTTTAGCACACAGTCCCTGACTCNAAGAAACAGAAATGGGAAAGTCGCCCACTTACTCTCACTGTCTCCTGAACTTACATTCTTATATTTGGACACTTTAAACATAACCCAGGGTCAAAGTAACAGCCTTCTGCGTTTGGGGTTAGCCGTGGAAATCCATTTAGCTACAGCTGAAACAATATAGCTGAGGTTACTTCTCTCCCTCAAAGTCATTTTTTTATTTTAATTAGTGTGCTCCGGGACCATTTGAGAAAGATACAGAAATTTTATAAACACATCAAGATGATAAGGAAATGGTCTTTTGAATAAGGCAATGATAATATTGATGATAAGCTGTTTATGTATATATTATTTTGTATCCAAGTTTCCCAAGCTGCTTTTAAAGACTGTATTCTCGTACGTTAAGGTCAAGCAAGAAATATTATGTACAGTCAACAGGGAATGAAAGCCAGACACTCACTGATTAGAATGCTTGTCACAGGTCATCCCTGTGGTTCATACCAAATCTCTTCATTCAGTTGAGATGTGCTATGCATTTCCCATGGACTAGATGAGCTAAATCTTTTTATAATATAGTTTCTCCTCTTTCTAATTTCATACTTCACTTCTGAAGGACAAACAGATGAATTCAAAGAAGTGAGTGACTGCAGGTTGAGAATGTGTTTGGACTCTGCTCCACCTCCAGTGGCCAAGTTCTCTCTTATTTAACGTTGGAGAAGATATCCCTCGAAGGGTCAATGAGGACTTTGCACGGTCTAGGAGCGCCTTGCGAATATCACTGTCAGTGCCACTAACCTCTCAAGTACTATGTGTTCTTCCCCATTCCTGATACTGACTTTAAGGTACCTCTATGAACACCAGGATCCTATTGAATTAAAGACCCAGCTCCCTTGTCTCCTGACGTTTAGCGTTAAAAACAAGATTTCTGGTCTCTGCCCAAATGGATATTGCTTTTTAGCCTATTCACAGAGACAAGGCATCTTCCTGTGTATTTCCTTTTAAACTTGCCTATTTTGAGAAGCCCATCAGTCCTTGAATATTGAAAGCCCACCTCCAGCCCCACTTTATTTTTCATAATTTCCCCTTTCCCATCTGCCTTATCCTACGGAATGAGATACCATTAAGCCAGTGTAGAGGCAGTGAGCCCTTCACTCAAATTCAGAAATGCATAAGAACTCCACACAGAAATACACATTACATTGACACCAGGAGGAACGATTCATTGGAATTCCTGCTTTCCTTTTCTTTATCACTTACTTATTCAAGACACTGAAACCAGCTGTTATGAGGGGCTGATATTTGCTTTACAAAAGAAGAAAAGCTCCCTCTGTGCACATATTCTTATTCTTCCTACTGATGTGAGCGTTAATAGTATTGACAGGTTGGTAATTTGTTTTTTTTTTTAAAAACCATAATTCATTTAGTGCTGTTCCACTTTATTATTATACATTTTACACAGTGGTGCACAGAAAACATTGTTGTTTTTTTAAACAATTCTATTCCTTCCAGTAATCATTCATGCAAGGGGGGCTGCATGAGAATCTTCGGGGACAGGGTGGGTGAATTGTGGCCGTGCCAGGAAGCCGAGGGAGCTGGGAAGAAAACACCAGGAGAGGGCGAGAAGAAAAGCATGGTGGGGTGGGGG
>SJYV01013912.1:168034-261390 GCA_006410875.1 Neotragus pygmaeus
CATCCCCACCACATAATCCCATTAACAGGGAGATGTGTATAAGAGACAGATGGTGGGGTGGGGGTGGGAGCTGGAGAAGAAACAGAGACAGAAGGGATAATTAAATGGGGCGGCAACTGCATGAGCGCGCAATGAGAATTGTGGAGAAGAAAACAACATAAAAATACCGTAGCTGTTGCACCCGACAGAAGGCAGCGGAGTCTGAGCCCGCTCCCTCCCCTCCAAAGGGGTCTCAGCCATGTCTGCACATCACTGAGTTTTCACTGAGAGAGGCAGGAAGCTGTTTGTCCACCTCCGCAAAGGACAGTTACAACAATGTGAGGAAGAAGGTCTACAAGAGCCTCATACGTGGGCTTCCCAGGCAGCACCAGTGGTAAAGGACCTGCCTGCCGATGCAAGAGGCATCAGAGACACGGGTTTGATCCCTGGGTCGGGAAGGTCCCCTGGAGGAGGGGATGGCAACCCACTCCCGGATTCTTGCCTGGGAGAATCCCGTGGACAGAGGAGCCTGGAGGGCTATACAGTCCATGGGATCACAGAGTCAGACACAGCTGAAGCAACTTAGCACACATGCCCGCGAGCTACGTATGCACAAAGCTGAGGCTTGCCCACACAGAAGCTTGTTCTGTCCATCTCCTTGGGGCAGGGCTAGGAAAGATCTTTGAGGTCTGTCTCCTCCCTAAACTGTCAGAGCTCAGTCCAGGAGGTCAGAATAACTCCCTTGTGCCGCAGCCATGGGCACTGGAGACTGAAGGAAGGGAGGTGAGGAAGAGGGGTGAGCCCTTCCCCACCGCAGGGCACTCAGGCCACTCTACATGCCAGCCAGGTGTACATTTGCAAAGCAGAAACAGAGACAGAGAGGCAGAGAATAAATGTGTGGACACCAAGGGGGTAGGGAGGGGGGATGGACTGGGAGATTGGGACTGACATACACACTACTATACATAGAAATAGATAAGTAATGAGAACCAAGTGTATAACACAGGGACACCACTCAGGGTGCTGCATCATCTAAATGGGAAGGACATCCAAAACAGAGGGGATATATGCACACGTGTGGCTGATTCACTTTGCTGCACAGTAGAAACTAACGCAGCATTGTAAAGCAGCTATCTACAATTTTAAAAATTAAAAAAACAAAAACAAAATAGGCGTACATTTAAGGCCACGCTGCTATTTCCTGAGCCACAGCTCGTGCTTTTGCTTTTCTTCCCCAATCCTCACAACTCCTCTGTGAGGGCAGCACGATTATTCTCTTTTTCACAGATGAGGTAACAGCTTGAGAAGTTAAGTATTTGGTTGCAGTCACAAA
The DNA here is from genome assembly GCA_006410875.1 of Neotragus pygmaeus. NCBI lineage: Eukaryota > Metazoa > Chordata > Mammalia > Artiodactyla > Bovidae > Neotragus > Neotragus pygmaeus. The sequence goes on from SJYV01013912.1 coordinate 169,347, forward strand.
ATTAACGAGGTCTGAGAATCCAACCTCAAGACAGATTCTTACTGCAAAACCCGGGTTTTTGCCCGAGTGCCCACCTGACTTGCTGAAGTTTCCAGGGAAGCAGAGGAGAGAGTGCTGATTGGCTCAAAGAAGGTCCAGGTAATTGAGCAGAGAGTCTCCCACTGTCCGGGAGCCACCAGGAAGTAGGTCTGTGACAGTGGATCCTAACTGTCAATGGCTTAGGACAGAAATTGGTCACCACGGAAAACAGAAGAAGGTATGAGTTTCCAATTCCATCAGTAGGATGGTGATGCTTCTGTTCAACTAAAATACCCTGGAAGGTGGGGAAGCAAGAATGAGAACTTGGGTTGGGGGATGGGGCATAGTTTCCTTTCCCAGTGCTGTCGTCCACCTGGCCAAGCAAAGGGGACATCATTTCTCTGCCCTCGTCTGTGAAATAGGGCCAACAATCCCAGTGCATCATTTTTTTACACTTTCAGGAGAAAATTCATCTCAAGACGCATTGGTGCTACCCTCTGACGAGCAGTGCCTCCACCCAGCCACTCTCATGTGCAGGCTTGTGCCTAAGGAAAGACAGGGTGGGAGTCTGGGAGACGTGACCCCAGACACGACGGCAGCCACAGCCACAGCCAAAGATAAGGAAGCAGGTAAACAGGTGCCAACAAAGGAACAGCTGAATGCATCACGGTGATGTATCACAGGACGAAATAGACTGCCCGCTGGCAGATGGATTCTCTACCACTGAGCATCCAGGGAAGCCCCACATCGCTATAGTTAAAATGTATAACCAACAAGAATCTACTGTTTAGCATAGGGAACGCTGTTCAGTGTTATGTGGCAGCCTGGATGGGAAGGGAGTTTAGGGGAGAATGGACACATGTATATATATATACGGCCGAGTCCCTTTGCTGTCCACTTGAGACTCTCACAACATTGTTTATTGGCTATACTCCAGTATAAAATAGAAAGCTTTTTAAAAAATAAAGTGCTCACTGGGAAAAAGGAAGGAACTCCAGCTAACGCTGCAAATAGAAGTATACCACACGTGGAATTTCAGATTGTTGAATAAACATGCTATGATAACATTTGTGTACATTAAAGAAAAACATGCCAACAGTATTTTATATTGTTTGGTGAACACGCACACATGGTAGAGGTATAAATGAAGGTCTGGGGATGATAAGTATCAAATTTGAAATAGTACAGAATCCTGTAGGGAGGGAGAGGCTGAGAGGTCGGAGGATGGTTCTCAGAAGACCTCACCTGTACAGGTGATGTGTTTTTTTGTGAATCTGGGTGGCAGATACACTTCTGCTCATTTTCCCTCTTTTCTGTCTCTTTTGCATGTTTAAAATCTTTCCTATTTAATATTTTTAATTAAAAAGTTATATAAACGCAAGCAGAGAGAGTCCTAAACACCATCAAGCAAGAATCATTGGGACGGGTCATTCCACTCCCCAGAGAGCTGAGGCCAGGGCACGCCAGGATCCAGGTGGGGAATGTTCCCCCTAGACCACTGTGCTGCTTGGGTGGTGGGAGAGGGTCCAGAAGCAGATAGAGATGTGTTGGGGGAAGACAGAGTGGGTGGAGGACAGAAGACAGGGAGCTGGGATCCCGTGGGTGAGTGAGGGGAGGGGCCCTTGTTAATCCCTCCAGACTGTTGTGGTTGAAAGGATCCACTTTGCTCCCAAGCAGTCGCTTATGTTATTATTTCTCTCAGCGGGTTTCAAGCTGCCTGCAATTCTCTGTTAGTTAATAAGAAAAGTGAGAGATGCAACAATTGCTTTTGCTTGGCTGGCTTGTAAAGGCTTTGTCACTCAAAAATGGAACAAAGGCCCTAATAACACCCTGTGCCGTAAAGGCAAGTGTCAGGGAACAGACCGAAATCAATTATCTGGGTGAGACTCGGAGACGGGAGACTCAGACACACCGCACAGAGCAGCATCCCCACCACATAATCCCATTAACAGGGGGCCTCCGCTCTCTCGGGAGGGCAGAGCCACATGGGGGAAAATGATAATTAAAAGTAAATAATGGGAAACGAGGCCCTGGTGTCTCTGTCACGGCCCTGAGCGTGAGTGTGGCCCCAGCAGACAGTGGTAAGCCTCTCTCTTGGATCCCCTGTGAGGAGGCTTGGAAGCCAAAAGCCTTTGAGGGGCTGGCTGGCCAATCCTGCTTGGGAGTGGCATTTAGGGAGCAGGTGAGGAATGGCAAAGGCCTGTGGTGTGCTGGAAGTTAGCAGAAGTTCCCTGACATTGGACACGGACCCTTTGGAGATTTTATAAGCTTTTATTTTTAAATATTAATTAATCAGTTTGGTTGGCCAGGTCTTAGTTGCATGATGTGGGATCGAGTTCCCTGACCAGGGATCGAACCCAGGCTGCCTGCATTGGGAGCTGAGAGTCCTACCCACGGGACCACCAGGGCAGTCCCAGCTTGGGAGCTTCTTTTATCTGTATCTCTCTTGTTAAACTGATATAAGGAAAGATGTGGCATGAATGAACGAATGAACACAGCCGTAGAATGTCTGGGTGAAGGGTCCCTTTGAATTTCCCCTGAAAGCAACACGTCTGCCTCATCGAGGACTTGTAAAAGCTCAGTAGCTCTGAGTCAGGTCAAGTAAATTAAGCTTTCTTGGGGTGAGAGGTTCTGAAACCCAGTCCTCAGGGTTTGACGTGCTCCACCAGGTGACTCTAAACGCATGGCCAAAGCTGAGAACTTTTGGATTGGATGGTCCCGTACAGTCTCCTTTAGCTGGATAGATAGGCTTTTACCATGAACTTATGCAGTAGAAAGAGTAGCTAGAGGGACTTTGGATGAGTGGGGTCTGATCGTACCTCCAGCAATAACTTGCTTTGTGGCTTCTGGAAAGTAACCTAAGCTCTGCAAATCTCAGTGTCTTCATCCATTAAAAAAGATGATGCGTGTATTGAACCCCTCTGCCGTTCACTTGAAACTATCACAACATTGTTAATTGGCCATACACCAATACAAAATAAAAAGTTTAAAACAAAACAAAAAAAGATGAGATCTCATTATTAGATCCCTTTGGTTTTGACAACTCTCTGACCTTAAAACTCCATGACCCAGAACTCATGCAGTAGAACCACCAGCATAAATATTTACTGGGTGCCTTTTCTGTGTTCCAAGATGTCATCTAATAAGGGGCAGAGAGAGGTCCCTATAAATCCTCTTATAGTCTGCATAGATGCTGAGAAGACAGACAGACAGACAGACAATCAGTCAGTGCAGATAAGCAGTATAGACAAGCGCTAGACCATCTGACACTATTATCATTTCCTTCCAGCATCTCTGGTTACTGACAAAGCCTGACACAGGAGGGATCCAACAACTATTGGCTGAGTGACTGAACGAGCGAGTGAATGAATGGTGTCTCTCATGGGTGAATCAAAGTGTGGCTTGTCTTTGGAAATTGACTATTTCTGCCTCACTAGATATTAAATAATCACCTTCCCCACAAATTTCCAGGAGGCAAACGGCTGCACTGAATTGTGCTTGATGGCTTCTAATATTCCAACCCAGCTACACAAGTCCAAGGATTCTATCAATATGCAAATGTATGGCTTTGGAGCCCAGAGTGATATGGCTTCTCCTCCAGGAAGGACGCGTTTGTACCCGGGGAGATTTTAGTCTCTGTCACTAGGTAGAGAGATCTTTATAACTCCTCGAAAAATGGTCTTCCCTTTTATTTAAATGTGTTTTACCCATTTGCTAAAGTCAGTAGGAGAGAGCCTGGGTGGAAATCAGGCAGGCCTGGAACACTGGCAGGAGAGTAGAAAGCCGTTTTAAATTAATTCCCTGGAAATCATTGTGAAGGATGCACTGCAGCGTGAAGGTGGGTTTGTGAGCGAGGAGAGAGATTTCAGGTATGGTCCCTCTCAGGCTCCTTCGGCCAATGACTGCTGGGTGCAAAAAACCGCTAATGTGTATGATGGTCCCCAGCCCCCAGCCTCTCATTTGCAGTGGTGCTAGTGATGAAAACGCTCTTTGGAAGGAAGCAGTCAGCAGGATTCTTCCTTATTTGCAAAGACAGTAAGTGGTACAATTCCAACCCAGCAGTAGCAGCTGGCACCAGCCCCATCTACTTCGCAGGCCCTGGGAGGTTAGAAAACGGTCCAGAAGTCACTCAGTGTGAGCCAGCGATGTGCAGGGCCACTGGGGAGTCTCAGGTCGGTGATGGTTCGCTGGAACAGTGTGGCTGAGACCCCAGAGCTGGGCAGTAGGTTAACCCAGAGAAGTTGGGCCAGGGGGGAGGTGGGACTCAGAGCGGAACAGACCATCCGCATGTAAGCTCAGCACCTGCTTCCAGGCTAGTCTTCTTCTTGTACACTTAAGACAATAAATCTGTTTATTAAATGCAATATATCTTTTATACTTTTATACAAAATAGGCCTTTTATACTGAAGGCAATAAATCTGTTTATTTGATTAAGAAGTATTCAATTGTGTTACTAAATTTCCCAGTGTATATTAAAATTAATTTTTATTGGAGCATAGTTACTTTACAGTGCTGTGTTAGTTTCTGCTGTACAGCAAAGTGAATCAGCCACAAGTATACACATATTCCCTCCTTTTTGGATTTCCTTCCCATTCAGGTCGCCACCGACTATCCAGTAGAGTTCCCTGTGTGATGCAGTGTGTTCTCATTAATTATGTATTTCATACAAGCATCAGTATTGCATATGTATCAATCCCAGCTTCCATACCCCCCCGCCCCTGCACTTCCCCTTGTATCCATATATTTGTTCTTTTTCTCTCTTTCCACTTTGCAAATAGGATCATCTCTACCTTTGAAGAGGCCCAAGTGCACGAAAAACACAGGATCCCCAGGGTATTTACACTGCCCTCCCAGCCTCTTCATGTCATTGGCTGAGAGATGACAGAGCAGCTATAGATTCCAGGCTGGCTTGTCTGGTGGAAGAGCTGCTACTAAGCCACCCAGACACCCTGAAAGGCTAGCTGGACAGGCTGAACTGAGTTCTTATTCTTAATAAAAGAAAAGACTGAGAGATGGACTGCCAGGGTCAATTGGTTTAAAAAATAAAATCAGCACCAGCCATTAAATTCTCACTCTCCCTACATCCCTGAAGATGATTTTACTTTTGAGCAGATCTTTTCTGTGTGAAATACTTCCTGGTCTTAAATGTCATGTTTATGCCCTGAGGCGTGTAATGCTTGGGGTGCAGTAGTAATGAATCAGATACATTATTAATACACAAGTACAATGACACACTGGGGTCTTTCAGGGAAATTCACGCAGGTATGCAGAGTACTCTGAAGAGCCTGGATGTGAATGCAAAGAAAGCCTGAGAAATTCAGGATGAGACGTACCTTACTGAAATTAACCTGCTGAAATTAAAACCTGAAACAGTAGACCCAGCTGAATCAAAATTAGGGGACACAGTCTCACGCGTTCCTGAATTTCCAAATGCCCACATAGCCTGAAGCCCGAATAAGAAATATCTGGAAACGTAATAGGCACTATGCCCAGTTAAAAAAAATACCAGGGAGGGTTAGGTAAGATATTAGAAAGTTCCAGAGACTCCGAAACCCACTCGAAGTCCATGAAAATAGACAGACCGACACTTATCCAACTAATATTCATTGAGTGCTTGCTATGATTTAGGCTGTGTTAAGAATGGACCCTTGGTCTAGGAACTCAACTCTGTTCACGTGAACTCTGTTCACGCTGCGAGGAGCTCGCGTGGGACATGCATGCTCTGATTTTGCCCAGAATAGGAATAGGACTCCTGTCAAAGACACGGCCCTGGGTTGCTCTAATATGGTCCGGAAGAAAGCAAGCTGGGCCTAATTCTAAGCCTGTTCAGTCAACAGAGCACTGTAGGACTTGAGGGTAATTCCCAGATGGCGCAGTAGCAAAGAAGCCACCTGCCAATGCAGGAGACACAAGAGATGTGGTTCAGTCTCTGGGTCGGGAAGATCCCCTGGAGGAGGGTGTGGCAATCTGCTCCAGTATTCTTGCTTGGAAAACTCCATGCACAGAGGAGTCTGGTGGTCCATGGGTAGCAAATAGTCGGACACGACTGAGCACATGTGCACATACTCTCAGACTCAGGTTCCTCACCTGTCCTTGATGACTAGCTGTAAATACTCTTTAAATTCCTTTTCCAGCTTTAATATCCAAGGAAATTCTTGGATTGCACTTGGAAGTCGATTGCTTTTGTCTTTAATACATATTAGCAAAGCCTGTAAAACATGGAGAATCCGAGAAGGGACACATCCCAGATGTAAAACTGTCATTTCTCCCTTTTCAGGGGTTTTCAGAACCGATCCCGCTAGGTAATCTTGGGGGCAACTGGCTACTATTATGGGGGTCCTGGGGGCTGGAGGGACAGACGCTGTACCCCAGGCCATGCCATGTGATGCAAGTGAAAACAGCCCATCACTTAGGATCAGTGCATCTGAAATGCACTCACGATGGTGACCGGCCTCTGCTGTTTCTCTGGATGGGTTCACTCTGTGATCCAGAATAAATCCTCTGTGCTTCAGTGTCGCTGGGTTTAGCTGTGCTGGTTACATAACCCACAAATGTAGAATTTTCCAGCCACTAATGAGAGCACTTTGCATTTAGAAATAGGAAAGTTTTCTGAATTGTAAATAAAGGAGGAGAAGAGAGAAGATGAATCAGCTGGGTTCTCACAATGTTGAAATGGAAGCAGTCCCCTCTTTGCGGGCTCTCTCTCCTGGTTCCCAACTCCTGTGTTCCCAGTGCACAGCCTGCCCCCACAGCCTGCGACTCAGAGAAGCTGCAGCCCAGCCATGCCCACAAGCTGGAATCTTCTCCCACCACCTGGAAGGAAGCAAGATTAAAGACAGCTGCTTAATCCTGCTGCAAAGCTCCTTAAGCATTTCTATCAGGGTCAGCTCAGTCCATGCTCATTCAACTCATCTCTGGAAAAATATCCCAATTTAGGCCCTTCTTCTGACTGTGAAATTGAGAGAATTGAGGGCTGGATCTGATCAGGAGGGGGTGGGGAGAGAGACAGGTGGTGGAGAGAATGCTCACCCATCCCCTTCCTGTGCGCAGAGGGGTTCCTGTTCCCACCACTGAGTAGTTTTGGTTTCACCCCTGACTGGCTTTGTCTCCCCCTCAAAAGGATTCTGAAAGAACTCACCACATCTATATGGAGCACCTACTGTGTTCCGGGAACTGGACTGGCTCATCCCTGGGAGCACAGCCCGGCAAGGGGGACAGCTGGTCGGATAGGCAGCTGCAACAGAGCAGGGTGTGGTACTTGCCATGAGGCAGAGTTTGGAAACCCATGGATGCTCATAAACAGGCATGGAGCGGAGTGAGCGGAGCATAGTTGGGCTGGAAAGCTTCCCAGAGGAAGCCATATTTAAGCTCTAAGCCAACAGATACATTGTAGATAGAAAGTGAGCAAAAGTGGGGGTGGCAGGGTAGGGGAGTAGCTACAGATGACAAAGCTGGCAGTGGGATGAAGGGTCATGTGGGTTAAGAAGAGCTTTCTCAGCTAAGTACAGAGTCCAAGCTTGATCCTATCCTGAGAGCAAGAGAAACCCATGAAAGTGGAGACCAGCAAGATCACATTTGCCTTGTATCAGATGCCTGATTGCTGGGAAAAAAAAAAAAAAAAAGACTGGAGAAGAGTAAAAGGCAGCTGGGACTTCCCTGGGGGTCCAGTGCTTAAGACTCTGCCCTTCCAAACCAGGGGGTGCTGGTTCCATCCCTGGCCAGGGAACTAAGATCCCACATGCTGCATGGCATGGCCGAAAAATAAAGGAGGACCATCTAAAGGTATCACCCACAGTGTGTTGGTACAGGGGGTGGCAGTGGAGGGAAGACGTGGCTGGTTGTGAGAGACACAGCGCGAGGGTGCATCCTCAGGACTCCCCTGGCGACTATCTGGATGAGATGGCTGAGGAGGAGGAAGGGATCAAGAGGAAAGTCCAGGTTTCCAGACTGGGCACCAGGGTGGGTGCAGCAGCTCAGAGCAAAGGGCAGCTGTGGGGCCACGCAGAGACAAAGGTCAGTGTGGGGCTCCGTGGAGGCACCGTGCACGGAAAGCCACGGAGAGTTCAGAGCGGCCTCAGTGGGGCGCCTCTCCCCTCCCCATTCTGTCTTTGAGTTTTCTTTTGGTTTATTTTTTTCACTTTTTTTTTTTTTTTTTTGCACTGGATTAAGAGCAAGACAAGTTTAAGAATGTCTGTTAGCAGGGGTCCTCGACCTTTTTGGTCCCAGGGACTGGTTTCATGGAAGACAGTTTTTCCAGAGACAGGGGAGGGGATGGCTTTGCAATGATTCAATGGTATTACACTTACTGTGCAATATATTTCTGTTATTATTATATCAGCTCCATCTCAGATCATCAGGCATTAGATCCTGGGGGTTAGAGATCCCTGCTTTTTAGGATCCGGGCTATTGACGCATGTGTGCTCATGTGTGCCCAGTAGCACAGTTGTGTCTGACTCTGCAACCCCGTGGACTGTAGCCTGATGGGCTCCTCTGTCCAAGGGATTTCTCAGGCAAGAATACTGGAGTAGGTTGCCGTTTCCGACTCCGGGGGATCTTCCTGACCCAGGGATGGAACCTGCGTCTCTTGGGTCTCCTGCAGTGGCAGGTGGATTCTTTACCACTGCACCCCCTGAGAAACCTGCAACTATTGGTAAAGCATTTATAAAAAGCTGGGGAACAGCAAGCAGTGAAAATGTACTGCATGAAAGGGTTGTAGAGCCTCGGTTTTCACATGACCAACCGGATGAGTGATAGGAGTGTGTTTGTGTGTACTCACAATCTGGTCTCCCAGAGAATGAACTCGGGGAGGTACCTTGCAGGAGGGAAGCTGAGAAGGGATCCCAGATGCAAGCTTGCATAGCTTGATAATGATCAGGAAAAGCAAGCAAACTGCACAATCAGGAAGTTTTCAGCTGAAGAGCAAAAAAGGAAACAGCAGGGAAAATAGCACAATAATTGCAGGAAAACCCAAGGGGAGAAGAGGGACCATGTGTGCCCACTTTGTGTTGGTGATTTATTACAACATGACCACATTCTTCCTGAAGAGAGAGGAGGAGAGGGCTGTGTGAGGGTTTCTAGAAGGTACATTAGCTCCAGAAAGTTACTGTGTTGTGGTTCATTCAAAGTTTCATTAGGCATTAAATGACAGATAATAGTAATAATGTTAATCATACATGACTAACGTTTATTTAACTCTAACTCAGTGACTGACCCCAAGCTCAACACATTACTTCCTTTAATATGCTATGCGATCTATTACAAAGGAGAATGAAGGTCAGAAATTTTAAGCAACTCATGTAAGATCTTATGATGATTAAGCCTCAAATTAGAACCCAGGTCTTTGTGATTCCAGAGGTTCTGATCTTAGCCACATCCTTCCTGCTGATTGCATCACAGATGTTACAACCAAGTTCCTGGAAGAATAAGAGATGATGAACAAACCTGAATAAACCTAATAATTTACAACAGCATTTTAAATGAATTAGTGAGATTTAGTGAAACTCTGTGTGAATCAGCTATTTGCATCAAAACTCCTTTTGTTTCCTCATCGGCAAGTTCAGTCACTAAGTCACATCCGCTCTCTGTGAACCCATGGACTGCAGCAGGCCACACTCCTCTGTTCTTCACTATTTTCACTATCTGAGTTTGCTCAGGCTCATGTCCACTGAGTCAGTGATGCCATCCAATTGTCTCATCCTCTGTCACCTCCGTTTCCTCCTGCCCCCAATCTTCCCCAGCATCAGGGTCTTTCCCACTGAGTCAGCTCTTCACATCAGATGGACAAGGTATTGGAACTTCAGCTTTGGCATCAATCCTTCCAATGAATATTAGGGTTAATTTCCTTAAGGATTGACTGGTTTTATCTCTTTGCTGTCCAATCAAACATTGCCCACAGAAAATTCCAAAACATTCTTTAGGCTAAAGCATGGACATCTCTTTTGTTGAGCATCCCATATTCCAGAAAAGGCCATAAATTCCTCTATTCTCTATTTGTTACCCAATCCATTCTCTATTCTTTACCCAATCCATTCTCTACAGAAGCTCAGTTTATGATATGGCTTACTTATTAGCTTGTGAGAAAGACTCGTCTTATTCATCTTTGTGTCTTTATCATCAAGAAAACTGCTTTGAACTTAGTAAATTTTCAATAAATGTGTTTTGAAGGAGTAAAACATATATGATAGGATGATAAAGCATCGATGCTATTAACCAATGTATAAAATTAATTTGCTGTCATGATAACAATCATCTGGTTATGGAAGAAGTACATAAAATACATTAAACTCAATTGACAAATATGTTTGGTAAATCCTTAGTTCTTAATATTATGTGCTTAATTACAAGCAATGAGCACCCCCAAAGGCATGGCTTTGATGATGCATTTTATTATTGTCGACATATCTTTCTTATCACACAGTTGGCAATCATCTCCAGATACAAGACTCAGCTTACTAGAGCCAAATCCACAGTTGAGTGTAGGGAAAATCTAAAACATCCCTATATGTACCAAGAGATCTTGTGTCCTGGTCCTCTTTAGGTCTAGCCTCATCTCTTTCTGTCCCTTCTCAAATGTCTGTTTCTCTTGCATCACTGTAGATGCGGGTCCTTAAAGCTGCTAAATGCCTCCTTGCTCTGGATGCTAGTGCCCCATATTTTTCCTCGGTCAAATCTCCCTTCCCCGCTTTGCCTTGCTACCCTCAATCTTGGCTCAGATGCTGATTCCTCCAAGAAGTCCTCAGTATTTATCTGACAGCCATGCCCCCTCCTTGGTCCCATGGAGATACTCCTGTGCATCCCAATGGTTGCTCCCTGACTCTTTAGAATAAACTTGGTGAAGTGATGTCCTGAGGTTCCTTCTTCCTCTGTGTTCCAAGCTCTAACCTCTGTCTCATTCACTGCTGGGTCTCCAGGACATCACATGATGCCCCATGCATGTTGTTTGGGGGAGGACTTTCAAGAGGATGGAAGGATGGGGAAATAGAGTGATGGAAGGCTGGCCACTCTAAGGCCACTGTGTCATTTTCTAGTGTTGGGGACAAATATGAAGTGCTTATCAACCATCCAGTTTCAGGTCCAGCATCTATCCCCATAGCTGAATGTTTAGCTGGAGTCGATCCAAACCTCATTATTTGCTGGGAGGATAAATCAATTTCACTGCTCTCATATGTAATAGGCATTAGCCCACACACGATGATGACATCCTTATACAGGAGAAAAGAAGGGAAGAATAAGAAAGAAGGGGGGGAGGGGAGACTGAGTCTCTTCCTTTACTAGTGCAGAGAAAACCAGTGGAAGGCAAGAGTCTGCGGGAAGAAAATGGAGTTTTCAAGTCAAGGTACCCATATACCATCACATATGTGGAATCTAAAATATGATGCAAATGAACATATCTATGAAGCAGAAATAGACCCACAGACATAGAGAAGAGACTAGTGGTTTCCAAGGGTCAGGGGGCACAGAGGGATCATTGGGAGTTTGGGATTAGCACATACAAGCTGTTATTTGGAGAACGGATAACAACAAGATCCTACTGTATAGCACAGGGGGCTGTATTCAACATTCTATAATAAACCATAATTGAAAAGAACATAAAAAACAATATGGGACTTCCCTGGTGGCCCAGTGGTTAAGACTTCACCTTCCAATGAAAAAGACTCAGGTTCCATCCCTGGTCTGGTAACAGATATCCCACCCACCTGCCACAGGGAAGCTAAGCCCATGCACTGCAGCTAGAAAAACCCCCGTCTCTAGCTGAGAAGCCACAACTAGACAAAGCCCACAGGCTACAATGGAGACCCAGCACAGCCAAAAACAAAGAAAAGAATGTATATACATATATATTATATGAAACTGAATCATGTGGCTGTACAGTAGAAATTAGCACAACACTGTAAAACAGCTATACTTCAATAAAATAAATTAAAAAAAAGAAATTGGAACAATCTCAGACATCATAACTACAGAGATGTGCTGTGCTGTGTTGCTCAGTTATGTCTGACTCTTTGTGACCCCGTGGACTGTAGCCCTGCAGGCTTCTCTGTCCATGGCGATTCTCCAGGCAGGAATAGTGGAGTGGATTGCCATGCCCTCCTCCAGGGGATCTTCCCAACCCAGGGATCAAACTCAGGTCTCCCACATTGCAGACGGATTCTTTACTGTTTGATCCACCAGGGAAGCCCAAGAATACTAGAGTGGGTAGACTGTTCCTTCTCCAAGGGATCTTCCCAATCCAGGAATCAAATCATGATCTCCTGCATTGCAGGTGGATTCTTTACCAGCTGAGTTACCAGGGAAGCCCAACTATAGAGACAGTTTCATTTAATAAGTGACGAATCTATGTAATTGTAAAAAATAAAAAATCAAGGTACCATCTGTCACATTGTTACTCTACAGGCACTGTGACATTGTTAGGCTGGGGATAGATAAAGCCATGGAGTATTTTGGTTTGCTAACCATCAAAGCTAGTGGAGGTGATGGAATTCCAGTTGAGCTATTTCAAATCCTGAAGATGATGCTGTAAAAGTACTATACTCAATATGCCAACAAATTTGGAAAACTCATCAGTGGCCACGGGACCAGAAAAGATCAGTTTTCATTCCAATCCCAAAGAAAGGCAATGTCAAAGAATGCTCAAACTACTGCACAATTGCACTCATCTCACACACAAGTAAAGTAATGCTCAAAATTCTCCAAACCAGGCTTCAACAGTACGTGAACCATGAACTTCCAGATGTTCAAGCTGGTTTTAGAAAAGGCAGAGGAACCAGAGATCAAATTACCAACATCCATTGGATTATCAAAAAATCAAGAGAATTCTAGAAAAACATCTATTTCTGCTTTATTGACTATGCCAAAGCCTTTGACTGTGTGGATCACAACAAACTGTGGAAAATTCTCCAAGAGATGGGAATACCAGACCACCTGACCTGCCTCTTGAGAAATCTGTATGCAGGTCANAGCTGGATTCAAGATTGCTGGGGGAAATATCAATAACCTCAGATACACAGATGATACCATCTTTATGGCAGAAAGCAAAGAGGAACTAAAGAGCCTCTTAATGAAGGTGAAAGAGGAGAGTGAAAAAGTTGGCTTAAAACTCAACTTTCAAAAAACGAAGATTGTGGCATCCCGTCCTATTGTGTCATGGCAAATAAATGGGGAAAGAATGAAAACAGTGACAGACTTTTATTTTCTTGGGCTCCAAAATCACTGCAAATGGTGACTGCAGCCATAAAATTAAAAGACGCTTGCTCCTTGGAAGAAAAGCTATGACAAACCTAGACATATTAAAAAGCAGAGATAGTACTTTACCAACAAAGGTCCACAGAGTCAAAGCTACATTTTTTCCCAGTAGTCATGTATGGATGTGAGAGTTAGACAATAAAGAAGGCTGAGTGCTGAGGAATTGATGCTTTGGAACTGTGGTGTTGGAGAAGACTCTTGACAGTCCCTTCGACTGCGAGGAGATTAAACCAGTCAATCCTAAAGGAAATCAGTCCTAAATATTCATTGGAAGGACTGATACTGAAGCTCCAATACTTTGACCACCTGATGCAAAGAGCTGACTCATTAGAAAAGACCTGATGCTGGGAAAGATTGAAGGCAGGAGGAGAAGGGGATGAGACGGTTGGATGGCCTCATTGACTTGATGGACGTGAGTTTAAGCAAGCTCCAGAAGATAGTGAAGGACAGGGAAGCCTGGCGTGCTGCAGTCCATGGGGTTGCAAAGAGTTGGACACGACTGAGCAACTGAACAACAACCTAGTTTCCTGGCTCAGTGTTTGCCTGGAGAACACACCCTTTCACCCTCATTGTTTCTGCTGCAGGATGGAGCATACATTTCCAGTTTCTAGTAAGCAAGCTTGTTTCTCTCCCACTCAAGAAAGCATATCAAAATGGGATGAAAGTGATGTTGGCTGTAGCCTTAAATCCATCCTAATTTATATTTAAAAGTAAATCGTTCCCAAATGTCTGTCATGAATAACAAAGTCTGAATAACAAACTTCATGCTTACAACTTGAGCTTACGAGTGACACGCGGATGTGTCAGGACCTACGTCTGAGAATCAGCACCCCGTCATATTAGCCCAGGGGCAAGGAGACTATGCCCGTGCTATCCTCAAAGCCCCCCTGCAAGCTGTGAGCACACATGCCTTCATCTTTCTGAAGTCCAAGTGGAGAGGATCAGGCATCTCTTGCCCCAACGTGAACTGCTTTTGAGCATTTTCCTGGGGTCAGGCTACAGTCTGGGATATCTGAGGTAAGCTGGTTCTGGTATTTTCTTCACCAGATTTGGTTATTTATCTAGTGGGTGGGGTCTCACATCCTCAAATCCAAATGTATTTTGTATTCTCATATGACCTTAACTCAAAGGATAATCAGGATTAGCTGGTGCTTGGCTTAACTCAAGCTTGGAGAAAGCATACATTCATTCATTCATTCAACAATCAAGTATCCAAGGCTGATGCCAGATGCTGTTAAAAGTGACCTCAAAGGGTCCTCATGGAGTTTCTGGCCTCAAGGAGTTCAAGACCTTGCTAACTCAGATACCTGATTACCCTCTCTCGCCAACTCCTCCCCCTCCTTCCACCCACTGAGAAGTCCCAGAAACTCTTTATCGCTGGAGGCCTGACCTGGCTGCTCTGTAAAGGATCACCCTTGCAGGAAGCTGCTTTATAAACAGCATCTCCTGCACTGTTTCATGGAACCCGAGACTCAAATGTATTAATAGAGCTCTGTGGTCAAATGAACTTGGGAAATGCTTCAGGATTGAATCTCGTTTTTAGAGTCACAATGTGCTTCAGGAAAGTAAAGACTCTCACCCGTTCTGCAATAAAGCAACTTAGCTTTTTTCTTTTTAAATTCATCCAGTTTTCTCAAACCTTGACCACAGAAACATGTGTGTAACCTACTAATCCGACTGAGCACACACGCGTGACCTGCTGATATCCTGAGGAACCCGCGCAGTGGGGGAAACACTTCAGTCAATGCACCCTTCGCTCGTCTCCTAGTCTGGAGATGTGTTTATTAACATGTACATACATAAAATGCCTTACATTATTATCGACTTGACCAATGTCTTTTAACTCTTATTAAAAAGTACTGTCAACATAGTTTATTGTCAGGATGCAAATATTGTCTAAGTGAGATTCTTAAGGTCCCAGAGTAGCATGCTGTGGGGTACAGATAATAAATCATCAAAGCAGCAAATTCATGGCCCTCAAGGAAATTACAGTCTTCTCTGAGAGGTTACTGAAGCCAAGTCACATTCTTTTCCTCTTGGGCCATGGGTCCTAGGGACTTGGGCAAAGAAAGTTCTAGTAGCTATTTAAAATATGTGACCCCATCTTACTGCCACTCTAGCTTTGGGTGCCAGTCAGAGTTAGAACTAAAGAGGCTCAATGACTTGGCCATGGAAGCAGTAACTTTAGGATGGTCTTCAGCCATGGTGTGAAGTCACAGAAACATCTTTTAGCACTTATATTTTATTATGTTCTTTGTTTGAACCATTAATAATGGGAATGAGAATGACTGAATGAATGTCTAACTATATAGCAGGTTTGGCAGGCATTCATGAGAAGCTGTGGACTCTGGAGAGAGAAAAAAAGAATGCAAATTCCTTTTGTTCTATTTTCTGAGCTCTGAAATATCTTGGAGAGAAGTCTGAAATGGTTACAAGTATCAATTCAATGTCCCCAAACGAGGCCAGCATGTTTTGTCTGAGGCTGTTCTGGCTCTTGGCCGACATACTTCTTGAATCCTGCTCTTCAGAAAGAAGGAAAGCAGTTTATCTTGATTTACACCCCCGAGCCTGAAATCACTGCTGCTCAATGCCTGAGAAAAAAAAAAATGCAAGTCTGTATGCGAATGTATGTAAGAGTGGAAATGAAATGTTTAATAAGTTTATCATGTTAACAGTAGCTGGGCTGCTGCCAAGTAGCCTTGTGCTCTAAGGGACCCCCTACACAGAGGAGAAACCCCACTTCAAGAAGTGTAAAGAATTTTCTTCTTTGAACTTTTTTCTTTTCCTTAACTGCTGTTCTCAGACAGAGAAGGGGAAAAGTTGAGTGGCTTAGCAAGCAGCAGGAAGCTTTTGGCATCCGCGCCAGGACCCCGACTCTGCCTGCCATCACGGCCACACGCCCCAACACCTGGTCTCCCCTGGACAGCACACACACCCCGGCTCTCCAGTGCCCGTCCCACGGCTCCTTCCTTCCAGCAAACTTGGCTGTCTCCAGTAGAGCGAACTTCCCTTTTCTTAGCCAGAGGCCTATCTGAACCGGTTTGTGATGAGGTTCAGGAGGCCTCTTCAGTTTCTTCCAAAGGCCAAAGTCTCGCGTGTGAAAGGAAGCTGTGACTGGCCATCCTTTTTCTGTCTCACCAATTCTAAGTATTCAGGATGCTTTCCTGGGAAGACTCTCAAAGGATTTCTCAGATTATCTCTTAGTGCACCAAGGAACAGCTTGCAAATCACATAGGTTTGATTCTCTGGTTGGGCTTGTGTGTGTATGCTGTGTGTGTAGTGGGGTAGGGTGGGTGNCATGCAGAGTACATCATGAGAAATGCTGGGCTGGAGGAAGCACAAACTGGAACCAAGATTGCTGGGAGAAATATCAATCACCTCAGATATGCAGATGACACCACCCTTATGACAGAAAGTGAAGAGGGACTAAAAAGCCTCCCGATGAAGGTGAAAGAGGAGGGTGAAAAAGTTGACTTAAAGCTCAACATTCAGAAAACGAAGATAATGGCATCTGGTCCCATCACTTCATGGGAAATAGATGAGGAAACAGTGGAAACAGTGTCAGAGTTTATTTTTGGGGGCTCCAAAATCACTGCAGATGGTGACTGCAGCCATGAAATTAAAAGACGCTTACTCCTTGGAAGGAAAGTTATGACCAACCTAGATAGCATACTCAAAAGCAGAGATATTACTTTGTCAACAAGGTCTGTCTAGTCAAGGCTATGGTTTTTCCAGTAGCCATGTATGGATGTGAGAGTTGGACTGTGAAGAAAGCTGAGCGCCGAAGAATTGATGCTTTTGAACTGTGGTGTTGGAGAAGACTCTTGAGAGTCCCTTGGACTGCAAGGAGATCCAACTGGTCCATTCTAAAGGAGATCAGTCTTGGGTGTTCATTGAAAGGACCGATGCTGAAGCTGAAATTTCAATACTTTGGCCACCTCATGCGAAGACTTGACTCTTTGGAAAAGACTGATGCTGGGAAGGATTAGCGGCAGGAGGAGAAGGGAATGACAGAGGATGAGATGGCTGGATGGCATCACCGACTTGATGGACATTAGTTTGAGTGAACTCCAGGAGTTGGTGATGGACAGAGAGGCCCGGCGTGCTGTGATTCGTGGGGTCGCAAAGAGATTCATAAGGTCGCAAAGAGTCGGACACGACTGAGCTACTGAACTGAACTGAAGGCAGGGGGAGAAAGAGAAGTGTTCTGAGCATTGGGTCTAGTCAGGGAGGACTGGGAGGGAAAGATGCACTTTTCTAGACAAGAGTCAGCCTAGTGCGGAGGTTATATTTTATGCGGTTTTTCAAATAATAGGAAACAAATCTTGTGTCAGCAACGAAGATTATACTTGTTAAAAAGTAGAATGGAACGTCTAAAACTACAAAGATGGAGATAAGACTGATAGTCATTCAGATTTAACAGATGCAATCTTTAAAAAACTTTAAACTTAGATTAAAGATTTTTCTCAAATATTAAAAAAAAAAATCCACTCTGTCAAACTGTCAAAAAAATTTACATTCAGTCCTACAGTTGTCCAATTTTCTGAAACCTGGTGCCAATTATTCAGGTTATTTAAGAATCAATACAAGAAATATATAAAAATAAAGAAGATGTAATAGGTGTGAATTTATCTTTTATCTATTACCTAGCTATGCTATATATATGCAATATATAGTCAATTATATAAAACAAAGTTATCCATAATGCTAGAAACACTTGATAAAAATAGGTATAATAGGAAACAATAACACAACTTTATTAGAATTTGGCATATTTCATAGACAAAAGTGATAAGAAATAGAAGAATTGAAGAATATAGTCAATGAAATTGACCTCAGATGTAATCTTACATTCTTATATGCTATAATTAGATAGTATTAATTTATATACAAACAAGGCATCGTTTAAAAAACCAATCTTGGACTGGATTACAGGGAAACTTCAAGAAATGTTAAATATTAAAGATTTTACAGGCATCATTCTCTTATAAAATTCCTTAAATTAGAAATAAATAATAAAAACACGTTGAGAAACCTTTACTTAGAAAATAAGGAACATACCTCGGATCATCTTTGGGTCAGAAAAAGGAATTTTAAATTATTAAATAAAATAAGTTAAAATATCTCACATCAAGTCTATGGAACAACAAGGAAAAGAGCAAATTATCCTTAATCATCTTTATTATTAATGAAGAGATGAAAAATGGGTGAACTAGATACTCATTTTGAGAAACTAGAAAAGAATCACAAAATAAGCAAACAGAACTAGGAAGAAGGGATTAACATGGATGCAATCAACAATTAATGAAAAACAAACAGGCAAATAAAAACAGAAGAGAAAAAATCCAAAGCTAGTTCATTGAAAAGTCCTTTGCGAGCCTGATTAAGAAGAAAACAGAAAAAAAGCAAATACAGGCGCAATTAAGAGTGAGGAAATAGAAAGAAGAAAAAAGCTCGGAATCTGAACAAGCTCAGTATGTTAAGATACTACATGATACTCAGCAGCAACAAGGACAAAATGTACATCCTAGTGAAACGCAAATTTATGAAATGTTCACCTCAGAAGTAGAAATCCTGAACTGATGAAATTAAACACCTGCTATTTTTAATAGGAATCAGGATCAGATGAGTTCACAGTTGAGGTTTACCTAACCTTTAAATTCCAATGATATTTGAAATAGTCCAGGCTACAGGAAAACTAAAACTTCCAAATTTGTTTCATAAATCCGGTATTACGCTAATACCAAAACCTAATAAAAATGTTAGAAATCAATTTCACTCAGGCATATAGACGTGAAAATATTAACAGAATTAAACATTAAAATATTAACAGAATGAGAAATTAACTAAAAAGAATTATAACACAGTATGGCTTTCTCCTGGGGCTGGGGAGACCCTAAGTAAAACTCTAATAGAATCAAGAGACTACTGGAAATTAGAATTGGTTGAGAGCAACTTCATCTTAGGATCTTTGAAAAATAATCTCTCTACCTTAACAAATATAGTTTCTGTAGTTAATTAGAGGTTTGGTTTTAGCTCTCAAAGACAATAGTGAGTGCAGATTTAGTAAGATTATTGTGCATAGAAGGGCATATGCATGGATGTCTACAGAAACCCAGAGTTTATATAATTGTATTTGGCCATTCTGTCACTTTATAAAGAAAAGCATGTGACAGTGAAGCTTCTATCTATTTGTGGTGTTCTTTAAACTGACCTTTAAGCTCAGTGGACAGGAATAGTCTAAAGCCAACAGACTGGCTGGATGCCTCAACAGACTGGCTGCACGCCTCTCCAGACCTGTGTCTAACCTCTCTTTCTAGCCAGTGCCATGATGGAATAGTCTCCTGCAGGTGCTATCTCTAATTTAAATGTTACCAGTCAGAGCTGTAGCTTAACATAGTCTCACATTATTCTTTCATATTTAAATAACACAGTAAATCTAAAAGATCAATCACATCTTTGTACTTTCCAAGCTCTTTAAGAGTGCTTTCCTTATTTTTTCAAAATCCCCAGTGCCCGTTACCATTTCTTGATCTCCCTGGTTTCTTGCTGGTGTTCAGATGTCATCTGGGACATTAAATCATGCTGCACTAAAGTGTGCCTTCCTCCAGTGTCTGATGGACTTTAATAATGATTGGTCTGGAGGAGCATCCAACCTGGGTGTCTCAGCATCAATTTTTACCACAGTTGCAAACACTACATTTGCAAGGCATTTATGAACACAAATATGTTAAAACATTCCCACACCCAAGGCACAGGTGAAGCTTTCATCTCACCTTGTAGGTTTCTTGTGTTGGCAAATACATCAAGATGTGGCCTGTCTAAAAAGCAGACATACCACAGTGTTAGCGCTGAAGTCACTGATGAACAAGGAGGTCAGCTATAAGACTTGTCTTAAATATTTTCAGGCATAAAGGCATTTTTTTCCAGGTTGTGTAAAACTCTGAGGTCTTAACCAAGCCCATACTTAAATACTTTAGAAGACAGAAATCTCTTCCCTGAAGGAAATGCTGGCTTTACCTGAAAGAAGCCCTGCTGTCTCCACCTGTTCTAAAGTGAGATAGCCTTCTGTCTGGCTCCTCACCTTTCACAACCGAACGATATCTCCCTCTCCATCTGCTACGGGAAGCATATGGCCAGCCCGGCAATGTGGCATGCCTGCACTGTAGGACCTTGTTAGAGGATGCAATAGTAAGCTGTCAGTTTCAGCATCAGCCAGAGACTCTCCTGATATGTCTAATATCTGCGGAAGGCTGTTTCATAGGCATTTGTTGTTCTTTAGTTGCTGAATCCTGTGTTCGTCATTCAGTCGTGTCTGACTCTTTGTGACCCCATAGACTGTATGTAGTCCGCCGAGCTCCTCTGTCCATGGAATTTCCCAGGCAAGTATACTGGGCTTCCCTGTTGGCTCAGGCAGTGAAGAATCCGCCTGCCAGTGCAAGAGAGGCAGGTTCAATCCCTGGGCTGGAAAGATCCCCTGAAGAAGGGAATGGCAGCCCACTCCAGTATTCTTACCTGAGAAACACCTTGGACAGAGGAGCTCAGCGGACTACATACAGTCCATGGGGTCACAAAGAGTCAGACATGACTGAATGACTGCCACAGTACTGGAGTGGGTTGCTATTTCCTTCTCCAGGAGATCTTCCCGACCCAGGGATTGAAACCGCCTCTCTTGCATTGACAGATTCTTTACTGTTAAAGAGGTCACCAGGGAAGTCCCATACAACAGGCATGAGCGTGCATGTGTGCTACATTGCTTCGGTTGTATCTCTTCATATCAACTGCTTTTTCCCCTTTATTCCCTTCTAGTGCCATGACTACTGTATTAAGTTAGATGACCAGAAAGTGATACCTTAACCTTGTGTCCCAAACTGACCGTTTTCAATCAGGTCTCCATCTCACTGTCACCTCCTCTGCCCTCTTGGGCAAAAGGACAGTGTCTGTGAGCAGAGTTTTCGACTTTTTAAAAATTCTCTTTTACCTCATTACCAAAAGTTCATCTTTCCCATAATAAATTCTGTCGAGTTCTGCTCCAGAAACACATTTTCTATCAGAAAGTCGTCATGCTTTCTTTCAGTGGAAAAGGATAATTAAGTAATACTACATAATTTCTTTGTTAGCTTTAGCTGCCAAAGGCTCAGTTGTACAATTAGCTTTCCTGGGTATCTGGAAGAATTGACTCTTTCATTTTTGAGATGATTTCTGTTCTTTTTTTAACCTCGGTTTCATTGCACACTCTGTTTAACATGTTGAAATTCATATAATCTTGATTTTTGCTTCTGATATGACTTAGACTTCACCATGGCTCAGGTGGTTTCATTCTGTGTATAGTGGGTTCACCTGCCCCCCCCCAACCTCCCATGGTCCATGCTCTTATATAACAAGATGAGAGCATTGTACAGATCAGCTCCAGCCAAGATTGATAAAGAAAACTATAAATCTTAATTCCAATGCACTGATTGATCATCCCTTACTATTTTGTGTTTATTTTGTTTTACATGATGAATCCAGTATCTTCAGTAGAAGAAAACCTACATATGTATGGACCAAGTCAGGAAGATTAAGTTCTGTAGTCATCGTAGATCCTGATTATATTTGGTAGTGTTGACTAGGTTGCTTGTAAAGAGCACCTTGTTGTTCCATCCCTAAGCTGTGTCCAACTCATTGCGACCCCATTACAGCACACCAGGCTTCCCTGTCCTTCACCATCTCCCAGTATTTGCTCAAACTCCTGTCCATTGAATCAGTGAGGCTATCTAACCATCTCATCCACTGCTGCCCCCTTCTTCTCCTGCCCTCGATCTTTCCCAACATCAGGGTCTTTTCCAGTGAGTCAGCTCTTTGCATTAGGTAGCCAAAGTATTGGAGCTTCAGTTTCAGCATCAGTCCTTCCAATGAATATTCAGGGTTGATTTCCTTTAGGATTGACTGGTTTGATCTCTTTGCTGTCCAAGGGACTCTTAAGAGTCTTCTCCAGCACCACAATTTGAAAGCATCAATTCTTTAGTGCTCAACCTTCTTTGTGGTCCAACTCTCGTAAGTACTGGAATATCTTTCACTATATGGAGTTTGCCGGCAATTGATGTCTCTGCTTTTTCATATGCTGTCTAGATTTGTCATAACTTTTCTTCCAAGGAGCAAGAGTCTTTAATTTCATGGATGCAGTCCCTGTCTGCAGTGTTTTTGGAGCCCAAGAAAATAAAATCTGTCACTGCTTCCACTTTTTCTCTTTCCACAAGATTTACTACAAGGGCAATAAAAGTAGCTATAACTAATATTTCAATAAGTTTATTGTGATGACAATTTAAATACATGAATTCAATGAGAGAATTTGGAAAATATAGAAAAGTCTAAAAGAGAAATTTAAAACCATTTGTAAACTCATTCCTATCAACTTTGTTAAGGCATATTTTGCATATGA
The DNA here is from genome assembly GCA_006410875.1 of Neotragus pygmaeus. NCBI lineage: Eukaryota > Metazoa > Chordata > Mammalia > Artiodactyla > Bovidae > Neotragus > Neotragus pygmaeus. Next base: position 192,028 of record SJYV01013912.1, read on the forward strand.
TAAAATGCAACCGTTTAATACCACACAGTTCAATGACTTTAGATAATTATATACAATCATATAACTACCACCAAAATCAGACTTCAAACTTTTCCAAATCCACCCCCTGCAAGTTAGCTCATGTCCCTTTACAGTGTATTCATGAAACACTCCCTATCCCCTGACCCTGATGCCAGATTTTCTCTTACTATAGTTTGGTTCTATCATTTCTAGAATATCATGAAATTGAAATCCAATAATAATGTTCTTGTTTGTGTCTAGCTTCTCTAGTTCAGCATGGTGCTTTAAGATTCATTCATTCTATTCTGTGTATCAGTATTTCAGTACTCAGTGGAATTCCAACACATGGCTATAACACAAATGTCTTACCCATTCACTTTTTGATGGACATTTAGATTATTACCAGTTTGGGGCTATTGTGAATGAAACTGCTATGAACATTTGATTGCAAGATTTTGTGTGGACAATTTTCATTTATCTTAGGGAAATATCTAGGGATTGATAGGTTATATAATACATGTATATTTACTTTTGTAAGAAAATAACAAATTGTTTCCCAAAAAGGAATTTTACATTCTTACCTGCGAAAAATTGATGCTTTTGAACTGTGGTGTTGGAGAAGACTCTTGAGAGTCCCTTGGATCCCAAGGAGATCCAACCAGTCCATTCTGAAGGAGATCAACCCTGGGATTTCTTTGGAAGGAGTGATGGTAAAGCTGAAACTCCAGTACTTTGGCCACCTCATGCAAAGAGTTGACTCATCGGAAAAGACTCTGATGCTGGGAGGGGTTGGGGGCAGGAGGAGAAGGGGAAGACAGAGGATGAGATGGCTGGATGGCATCACTGACTCGATGGATGTGAGTTTCAGTGAACTCTGGGAGTTGGTGATAGACAGGGAGGCCTGGCATGCTGCAATTCATGGGGTCGCAAAGGGTTGGACACGACTGAGCGACTGAATTGAACTGAACTGAACTGAACCAGCAATATAAAAGAGCTCCTCTTGTTCCTACAGCCTATTTACACTTTCTTTTTCAGCTTTTAAAATTTATCCGATTGAGAAGGTGGGAAGTGACATTCCTTGTTTTAATTTGCATTTGCTTGATGGCTTCCTTGATGTTGAGCATCTGTTCATTTGATTACTGACATTTCATCAATCTTCTTTTGTGAAGAATATTTTTAAACTTTCCATCATTAAAAAAAGAAACATATTATGCTATCTGACCACTTCATATTAAATTGTAACATTGGTTTGTAAATTATGAATATGTCATTTTTCAGATATATGCATCAATAATATTTTCCTCTATTTTGTGGCTTGCCTTGCTATATTATTAAACTTTCAAAGTGTAAAATATCACAATTTTAATCAAGTTCAATATATTAATTTTTATCTTTTGGTTTGTACTTTATATGGAAGATCTAAGGACCACTTACCTAACCCAAGGTCATAAAACTTTCCTCCAACTTTCTTCTAGAAATTTTATAGTCTTCATTTTTACATTTAGATTTATGGCCCATTTTGAGCTGAGTTTTGTACAAGATATGAAGTAAGGATGGATTTTTCCCCCATATTTATATCCAATTTCTTTTTTTTAGTAATATATGTTCAAAAGGCACATTCACCACCCCCCCCCCAAGACTCTGATGCTGGGAGGGGTTGGGGGCAGGAGGAGAAGAGGACGACAGAGGATGAGATGGCTGGATGGCATCACTGACTCGATGGACATGAGTTTGAGTGAACTCCAGGAGTTGATGATGGACAGGGAGGCCTGGCATGCTGCAATTCATGGGGTTGCAAAGGGTTGGACATGACTGAGTGACTGAACTGAACTGAGCTGATATGTGTATAGCTATTTTAAATCAGCTTATCAATTTCAACAAAAAGTCATGCAGTGATTTTGACTGGAATTTTGTTGAACCTGTATATGTGTTAAATACATACATAAAATTCGGTGTATTGAGTATGGACATGTTAAGTGTGCTGTTTTCCAATTCACATGTATGGTACATCTCTTCTCTTTTATTCAGATTTTCTTTAATTTCTCCCAGCAGTGTTTTGTGGTTTGAAGTGAACAAGCATATACATGTAAAAATACCTATTTTTTAAAAAATTCACATTTAAATATTTCAAGTTTATTTTCATGCTATTGTAAATGAGATTTTTTTAAAGTAGAATTTTCCCAAGGAAGACATACAAATGGCCAAGAAGTACTCAGAAAGGTGCTAAGTATCACTAATCATCAAGGAAACGTAAATCAAAACCACGGTGAGATACAGACTCACACTTATTGGAATGTCTGTTATCAAAAGCAAGAGATAGAATGATGGAGAGGCTACGGAGAAAAGGAAAGTCTCATGCATTGCAAGCAGAAACAGAACTTGGTGCAGCCACTGTGGAAAATAGTATGTTCCTCAAAAATTTAAAAATAGAACTACCATGTGATTGCGCAATCTCACTTTGAGGTATATACATGAAGCAGATGAAGTCACTATCTTGAAGAGATATCTGGACTCTGATGCTCATTGCAATATTATTCATAATAGCCAAGATATGAAAGGAACCTAAGTGTCCATCAAGGAGTGAGAGGATGAAGAAGATGTGATGCGTGTCTGTCTATCTATCTATCTCTGTCTATTTATCTAACGGGATATTCCTCAGCCCTGAGAAAGAAGGAAATCTTGCCATTTGAGACAATGTGGATAGACCTTGAGGTCACTATGTTAAATAAGTCAGAGAGAGAAAGCCAAATATGACCTCACTTATATGTGGAATTGAACAACCTGGGCTTCATAGAAACAGAGAACAGAATGATAATTTCCATGGCCCCCAAGTTGGAGTTAATGGGGGGATGTTGGTCAGAGACTGTAAACGTTCATCTGTAAGATGAAAAAGTTCTGAAGACAGCATCACAACTACAGTTAACAATACTGTATTGTATACTTGAAGGTTGCTGTTAAGGTGGAGCTCTAATGGTCTCACCATGACAAGAACAAGATGGCAATATGTGAGGTGAAGGATATGCCAACCAACCTTACCATGGTAAACATTTCTCCACACATATGTGTTTCAAATCATAACATTGTACACTTTAAACTTACAAAATATTACATGTCAATTATATCTCAATAAAACTGGAAACAAATTCAGTTTTAAATATTTCATACTTTTGATGAAAAATAAAATGGGACTCTTCAAATTGAATTTTCCAATTCATTACTAGCATAGAGAAATAAATTTGATTTCTGTATATCAATCCTGTATCAACCAGCCTTGCTCAGTTCACTGATTTATACTAGCATTTTTTTTCTTCAGATCTTCTAAGTTTACAATCATGTCATCTATGAATTCAGACAATTTAAAGTCTTTCCTTCCAATCTGTATAAATTTTATTCTTTTTCTTACATTATTGTACTAGCTTGTACATCCAGTTCAATAATAAACAGTAGTGAGAACAGATATTCTTTCCTTGTTTCAGTCTTAGGGAAAAACAATCTTTTTGTACTAAATATGATAGCTTGGAGGAAGAAGTGACAACTCATTTCAGTATTCTTCCCTGGGAAATCCTATGGCCAGAGGGGCCTGGGGGGTTACAGTCCTTGGGGTCCCAAGAGTCAGACATGACTTAGTGACTAAACCACCACCACATAATAGCTATAGATTTTCTGCAGCTGCCCATTGTTGGCTTGAGAAAGTTACCTTCTCATCTTAGTTTTCTGAGAGATAGCTCATGCATAGATATTGACTTTTACCAGATGGGTTTTCTATATCTATTGAGTCTTTTCCCTTTTAGTTTGTTACTATGGACAGTTATATTGGTTGATTTCAAATATCAAGTCAACCTTGTGTTCCTAGGATAAAATCCATGGTCTTATGAATTATCACTTTCATGTATTGCTGGATTTGGTTCATTATGTTGTCAAAGATTTTTGTGTCAATGATTACATTTGATTTTGCTTTATAATTTTTTAAATCTTATATTTCTTTGATTCTGATATCAATGTAATGCCAGCTTCATAAAATTGAGAAGTATTTCTTACTTCTCTATTTCCTGAAATTGTTTCCATAGGTCTGGTATTATTTTTTCCTTAATTATTTTATATATTTAACCAGAAATGCCAAACAGGCCTTGAATTTCATTTGTGGGACCATTTCAAACTATGCCTTTAGTTTCTTTACTATACATGTATTATATATATATTGTAATATCTTGTTATTATATATATAAAACATGCTTGTTTTTCAAAGAATTTTCCATTTCATCTTGGTTGTCAAATTTATCGGCATACAGATTTTATTATACACCCTTATCATCCATTTGATGTCTGTGGAAGCTGTAGTAATACCCCCATTTTCTCTCTCTTTCGGTAATTGTCTTTTCTGTTTTTTATGGATCAGTCTGCTTGGGGATTATCAATTTTATTGATTTTTTAAAAGAAAACTCTTTATTTAAAGAAATAAAAACTTGAGGTTTATTGATTTAAATAACCAAAAACTTTGGTGTTTCGTTTCTGTACTGAGATTCTTCTGCTGTCTTCTTTGAATGACCCTCAAGTTTAACAACGTCGCTAGCTGGTCAGAACTTGAGTACCTCCCAGGCCTTTTCCAAGTTCCAAGGAATTAGAACACTGTGCAATCTCTGACAGTTAATTTCCCTGTCTCTGTACAGGTTCCCTATTTTGCAAAAGTACCCTAGCATTCACCAACAAAATCATGGGGACCCCTTTCTCAATTTCTGCAGCTCTTTCTCCAAATACATTCCTCCTCCCAGGTTCCTCAACCTCACTGAACTCTGATCTCTGCTCAACTTTGCAAGATGGACGTGCTTCCAGAAAAAGTTTCTAGGCTGAAATCAAAGTGGATCCTGGGGTTCACCTCGATGGCTTTCATGTTCTCAGGGATCACTGTCCCCACTGGCTGTTGTCCAGTGTCTGAAAAACAGTCATTTATACGTTATGCTTCATTTTCTAGCTTTTGTTATAACAGGAGGGAATTCTGGCACCAGTTAATCTTTTATAGCCAGAAGCAAAATTCTGGAAGCCTCACTATCAACTTTTTTTTTTTTTCTTTTTTTCACCATTTATTTATTAATTTATTTTTAAATTATTTTAAGAAATTGAGTTCTTATTAACATACAATGTTACTTAGTTTCAGGCATGCAATATAATGATTCTATATTTTATTTTTATTTTTTTTTAAATTAATTTATTTTTTAATTTGACTTTACAATACTCNAAAAAAAAAAAATTAGAAGAAACCATTGAACAGGAGATATCAGCAGGGAAGCACTCACTCACTCTCAGGACTTCAGATGTACCCTACAAGTCCTTGGCATCCAAATAAATGACCTAGATGCTCCTAATGACCTCAGATGCATGCATCTTCTTCCTAGCAGGTTGTTCACTTCAGCCCCAGGCATCTCAATTACAGTGTGTCCGGGATGAAACTCACCATTCCTCCTATAGTTCCAGCATTTGAAAATGACCATCCACATAATTATGTTAACCAGACACCAGAGGTTCTTTCTAAACAGCTCAATATTTATCAGTTAGCGCATCTAAGTCTGTTCAGATTCTACATCCTCTGCCTCCTTACAATCTGTCTTGTTTCTCTGCCCCGTTCTTTGTCCACTGCTCCTGCTGTTTTTGTTTGCCTGCACTCAGGAATAACGTTCTAACTGGTTTCTCTTCTTTCTGTATCATTCTCCTCCAGTCAGTCCTTCTCCTTTCTGTCAGTGCTTCTTCAAAGAGACAGATCTGACTGTGTTACTACCTGCGCTGAAGTACGTCAATATATTTCCTTTAGGTAAAGGATAATATCCACATTCGCCAGCATCACTGTGCTCTGAAACACGAAAGTGCCATGGTTCGCCTGAGGAGGTGGTTAAAGTGTGCATTCTGATTGGGTAGATTGAGGCGGGACCCGAGATGTCGCACTGGCTAACAAGCTCCCAGCGATGCCCGTGCTGATGCTCCTTGGACCACACTTCGAGGAGCAAGTCTCTAAAATGAGGCTTTCTATTCACACTACTCTCTACAATCGTCTTTTCTGCCTCCTCCACCGCAGCCTTTTTTCACCCACTTACCCACCTAAAGGGCCCAGAAAAACATCTCATGATTAGTCACATAGCATCTCTGTTCAAAACGCCCTTCTCTCCCCTTTTCACCGGAGAACACCCACTCTTCTCTAACAATTTACTCAGGTTGCATTTTATAATAGAATCCCTCCTCCTATCTCCCCTATCTCATAAGTAGACTTATTTATTTCCTCTTTGTGCTCTGGATGTACAGGTATAAGTGAGCTATTCTTAGAGCACATGTGATCCACTCTTAACAGAATTTGTTTCTATACCTATTTTCTTCTCTAGTTTCCATCATAACCTGCAAAACTTCAAGGTTAGGGACTATGTCATATCACTGGTATCTAGCAGGCCATTGGCCATTTTGCAGCTTCTTAATAGGCATCTTTTGTAAGAGTGAATGAATATGAAATGAAAGAGGAGAATGAGTTGAACATTCTTTCAAAATATTGCATAGAGGTATATTAGTTTTCCTTTGCTGCCTAATAAACTATCACAGATTCAGCAGCTTAAAAGAAAAGAACATTTATTATCTCACATTTTCATGGACCAGAGGTCGCTGAGTCCACTGCTCAGAGTCTGCCCAGGCTACACAAATGGTGTTGTGGTCTCATGCCTGTGATGTCATCTGAGGCTCTTATTTCTCCTCTAGCTGACGGCTGGGTCAGATGCTCTTCCTGTGCTATCAGGCTGAGGGACCTGCCTTCTTGCTACCTGTTCGCTGGTTCCACTCCCAGCTTCTAGAGGCTGACTGCAGGAACCTTTAGCACATGGTCTTCATCGGCAGTTCACAACAGTGCTATTCCCTTTCCTACAGACCAAGAGGGACACACATGTCTGACTCGATCCCTCCCTTGTCTGTTATGATGGAAACTTTATAAACCTAACCTGACCGCATTGCCATATAGTAGAACCTAGCTGAGGGGGCAACGACAGGTGATTTCATCTCATTCACATTCCTGCCCTCCCTCATAGAGGTTGCCATGGGCATGGACACCAGGGTGAGAATCTGGGGGGCATCTGTGAATTCTCCCTACCACCACAGTTAACAGGAAGACATAAGGTATTCATGTCAGTTCTGGGAAATAGAAAGGGGAGCCGGTATTGAAGAGGAAGATAAAATGAGACTTAAATGTCTCTATGATCAAGATGCGAGTTTTACCATTATGATACACTACAGCAACCCACTCCAGTATTCTTGCCTGGAGAATCCCCATGGACAGAGGAACCCTGCGGGCTACCGTCCATGGGGTTGCAAAGAGACAGACATGACTGATCAACTAAGCACATAGCAGAGAGCTTTTTAAAACATATGGCTCACAGCTTTGTGCCACAAAAGGTACTTCTGAGTCCTCTCACTAGGGGACTAGTTATTGTTCCCCTTGAGAATATGTGTGTAAGGGGCTGTATCTCCTTGGCTATGTAAGGGGGTGCAATTACTTTCCATTTTTATACTCTCTTAATGACTGCCTGTGATATGATCACATTCTGATTTAAGACAGGGTTTCCCTGCTGGTTCAGATGGTAAAGAATCTGCCTACAATGCAGGAGACCCAGGTTCAATCCCTGGGTCATGAAGATCCCCTGGAGAAGGGAATGGCAACCCACTCCAGTATTCTTGCCTGGAGAATTCCATGGAGAGAGGAGCCTGGTGGCCCATAGTCCATGGGTGGGATCACAAAGAGTCAGACATGACTTAGCGACTAACACACTATTCACTAATAAAACTGCTTTCTTCCTCAGCTTAAAAAAAAAAAAAAATGCATGGTTCAATTACTCTTTTTATAAATGAATATAAAATGTGAGGGAATTTTGTACTTTGTGATAGAAGCAGCATTCCTGACTGCTACTAAAATGCTCTTTCTTCTACTCTATAATTGCCTTCTACTCTAATTCATTGCAAACAAACAAACAAAAAACGCCCCCAGCCTTTGAGGAGTTACATGTGTGAAAAGGGACTTTAATGTGGAATTAAGTCTGATCAGCCACTCTTAAGTTTCTTGCTCAATTTTATCAACTCTAAATCAAACCTTAAACTTCAAGTTGAAAAGAATGTGGTTGATGGCTTTTGAACTAAGACTGGCAGCTTATCTTTTTGCAAACCATAAGTGCGTGGAGGCAGCTGCATTAGCTTCCATTTAACCTCCTAGAAAGCTAGTCACAAGCCAGGAATAATGGTTTCAGCTCCTTGTGGAAGGTGTNGACTGCCTGTGATATGATCACATTCTGATTTAAGACAGGGTTTCCCTGCTGGTTCAGATGGTAAAGAATCTGCCTACAATGCAGGAGACCCAGGTTCAATCCCTGGGTCATGAAGATCCCCTGGAGAAGGGAATGGCAACCCACTCCAGTATTCTTGCCTGGAGAATTCCATGGAGAGAGGAGCCTGGTGGCCCATAGTCCATGGGTGGGATCACAAAGAGTCAGACATGACTTAGCGACTAACACACTATTCACTAATAAAACTGCTTTCTTCCTCAGCTTAAAAAAAAAAAAAAATGCATGGTTCAATTACTCTTTTTATAAATGAATATAAAATGTGAGGGAATTTTGTACTTTGTGATAGAAGCAGCATTCCTGACTGCTACTAAAATGCTCTTTCTTCTACTCTATAATTGCCTTCTACTCTAATTCATTGCAAACAAACAAACAAAAAACGCCCCCAGCCTTTGAGGAGTTACATGTGTGAAAAGGGACTTTAATGTGGAATTAAGTCTGATCAGCCACTCTTAAGTTTCTTGCTCAATTTTATCAACTCTAAATCAAACCTTAAACTTCAAGTTGAAAAGAATGTGGTTGATGGCTTTTGAACTAAGACTGGCAGCTTATCTTTTTGCAAACCATAAGTGCGTGGAGGCAGCTGCATTAGCTTCCATTTAACCTCCTAGAAAGCTAGTCACAAGCCAGGAATAATGGTTTCAGCTCCTTGTGGAAGGTGTATCTTGCTTTTCTACAAATCCATCTGGATTCTGGGATTTGAATGACAGGTGCTTAATGTTACTGAACATACTGTTTTTACCTTTTCGTCTCCTGCATTGAGTGGGATTAAACTTCTGAGCTGTGACAGGTGATGTAATGACAGTATTATCAGTTTATAAATTTTTTTTAACACTTGCTCACTCATGGCATATTCCCCTGGGATAGTTCCTCTCTTCCCCTGAAATCCACCGATGATAGATGTATCATGATTCAATATATTCATCCCACACCATGCCGACATAATTGGGTCAAACATTTTTGCTCATAGGTAGAACTCCCATAGGCAATTATCAATTCCCTTTATGATTAATGTAAAAACTGTGGTGTTTCTATTAATGGAGGTGCATGCTGGGACATTCACAGTCACTTACTGGAGAAAAACTTTGTTATTACATTAATACAATGTAGAAATTCCTGAAGCAACCAGAAACTTGGGAGCACCTGCAATTTCTGAGCAATATCAATTTGCCAGGAAATTAGAGTGAGTTAACAGCATGGCAAGCAATACTGGGGAGCCGTTTTTATAAAAATGAGAGTGAAATTCTCTGGTTTTTTTGGATGCCATATTTTGAAGCAAATGCACAGACTCAGAGCACACTGTGCAGAGCAGGCATCTGCTTCAAACTCCGCCTAAGAATATTACTGTTTTACAGGAGAGAAGAATCTGCTGCAGATGCTTCAGTTCGGACTAACACCAGGACTCCATATGGTGAAGCATCTACTCACCAAGAATCGAGCATTGAAGTTCATGCTAATATATTTCAAAATCAAAAACGAAGAGCCCTTGAATCATAAAGATGAATTGGAATCCTATTGTTCACAAAAAGATCTTCACTTATACTGTGTGGTATGATGTGTGTTAAGGTGTGCATTTTTCTCATAGAGCCTAGTGAGTCTCCTTGACATTCCCTCTTCCCAGACCAATTTGAGTGACCCAGGCCTGCAGAGAGAGGTATTGGTGAAACTGTTATATTCCATAGATATGTACATAATGTCAATGTCATATTTATATACTGATATACAGTATCCATATATAGTATCCATATGTACACACAATATGTGTAAGTATTCTTGAATATTCATTTTCCTTCTGTAGTAGAACTCAATAATTTCTTCTGAAACTTGAGAAATGGAGTATTTCCTGGCTTATCAGTAAACAAAGGATGTCACAATCATCAGCTGCCATGGTTGGTGAGCTGGTGAGCGCTGAGGGAACTCAGGGATGCAAAAAAGTGCCTGCCATCTAGCAGCCACCAGACTGCAGCCACTCCCCACGGGGAGCCCTCAGGAAGCTCAGGATGTGAAAGCACAGGATGCAGGCTCCACAGAGGTGAGGTGCATGTCAAAGGAAAGATTCCAGTGAGCCCAGACTCTTGCATCTTCCCATACATAGAAAAGTGCTAACTTCCTTAACTTGAGATATCTGGTTTTCTTTAATTAGCAATAACCTCTTGAATTCAGACTACCTGCCCTTTGTTAGAAAGTTCTAAGTCACCTGGCTCCTCTCATTGCCCCCTTGGAGCAGTTCTCTCGGGCTCATCTGAGCTGCTGTCTCCCAGGTTTGAAGTCTTAAAGATTCCCACCAAATAAAATGTAACTCTCAAATTTCAGGTTGTGAATATTTTTTAAGTCCACACTTTTTTCCCCCATATACGGCAGAAAGAGCTTCCTACTGCCAAACTGTGTGCTGTGACCTTCACAGTTAGGCCTGCCACTGGGAAGTGGCTTCCCAGACAGAGACCGCACGTGCCAGCCTCCTCACTCTTTGGCCCAGCCGTTCACTGAGTTCTAGGGAAGTGGAGCCTGGGAACAAGTAATAAGTTGCACTTCCAAGGCTGGTTCACCAAGGCCACCGCCCTTTCCTCCCCTGTTGGCTAGAGGCTGAAGACTTGGAAGCCCTGGAACATACGGGTCACAGGACACAAGGAACCTGGATCCCTGCTTTACCAAGCAGAGGAGAGCCAGGCTCCCATGACCCGGAACACCTGCATTGGAACTTGTATGCCAAAATAATATTCACTTGTTTATACCGTGAAAATGTGGGGATTCGATTCTTGCAGCAGCTAGCATTACCTGAAACAAGACAGAAACTCAGGCCTTGAAGTACATGCTGCCATAATATATCTAAATTCTCCAGCAGGAGCTTAGCAGTGTTGCAGTAGGCAGCAAGGAACCAGATCAAGCAAGCTGGAAGTCCCTGCTCTGCTGCAGTGAAACATTTGGTAAAACGGTCACCCTTGCTAGCGAGCAAGGCAGACCCGGTGCCTCCTGACTCTGTGCATCTCGGAAAAGTGCTTGGGAAGAGCCAGAATGTTAGCATATGTTGATTTTCCCTTGCTGTGTTTGGCAAAGTATTTCAAGAAAGAATGAGCTGGTTTGCAGACAAAAAAGAAGCAGAAGGGAAAAAAAAAAAGTACCAGAAACTTGGAGTTGCAGAGATTTGAAATTGCTTCTAGAGGAAGAACAATGAGACCTAAGTCTAAATCTTTGTGCCCCCAAGGCCCGTTAAGACTTCTCAATTAAACGAAGTGATACAGCCCTGCAGCTAAAAACAAGATTAACCCAAGACTATCATTCCAAACAGCCTCACTATGGTTACCTACCATTACCTTGATGGTAGAAGAGGGCAGAGAAGGGGCAGAATAATGAATAGGAGATTATTTCAGGAAAGAGCTTTTAGTGTGAGTCTTGGCACAGGATGCTGGCTGGAAATGGTGAGCAGTGCAGGTTACCTTTGTCAAAGCACTCATTCCATCCTAACCAACACTCTGTCCCAAATAGTCGCTTCCTTGCTACACACGCCTCCCCTCACAGCTTGCACTGGTCCACATCCATGTCACATCACCATTGCTTCTTTGCCACAGAAACCTTCATTTGGGCATCGGCCTCATGCTGACTGGGTTTCTTATACTCTTGCATATTCTACACTAAAGTCTTCTAGAGGAAATAGGCCAAGCACACGCAGTTCTTTCCATGGTGCGCCTAAGGTAGACGAGGCTGTTGCAACATATGTCATGTACCAGGAGTTCCCTAGTGCCCATTCCTTTTGGATGGAAGAGATGATCGAAGCTAGTATCTGGAAGAGACACCCTTTAAATGGAGGGAGGAAGGAGGTCATGGGTCAAATGTTTCCCTTCGGGGATTTATCAAGTTAGGAAAACTAAAGTGACAAGATCTTCAGTTATATGGGTTTCTATGATCTAAAAATCACCAAAATTTCATCTCATCTTTGCCTGGCAAAGAAGCCCACCTCCAGGGAGGAAACACAGAAAATACTGTACATAGCAAAAAGTGACCTAATGTTAAACTACAAACCAAGGGAGCTTATAATGATGACGAACGCAGTCGAGCAGTAAGGCTCCCTAGCTAACATTTTCAGGGGATGGGCCCCATGCACAGTGTTTCCACGTATTTTTCTAAGATGTGGTTGACTGTGTTTGGTAGGTCAGAGATTAGCTGGGAGTGTAGCCCTCGCCCGAGGGAACCCTGTGCTGAGCTCCTGTCAAGGGATATTGAACAACAGCAATGGTAAGACTGACTGTACCCTGGGTGAGTATTCATCTTCAGAGTGGTTTTTCCAATGCCCATGAAAACAAAGCTCCTCCATGTGAGATGTACATGGCTGAGCCCTAGGAATCTGTGCAGGGAGGGGAGATAAAAGGGAAGGGAACATACATATCCTTTTCTCATGAGACACCATGGGATTTCTCCCAGCAGGTTTTGGTATCTGAGTCTGCCCAAAAAGCCACAGGCATCTTAGGAAAGAAGGAGCCCACAGCAGCACTCAGATCATTAATGAGATGCTTCTCCTGAATGCTGAGGCCAAATTTTTTCACCTGAAGTTTAATACATTCCTGGAAACCACAAGGAGAACAGCTCTGAGCAATGTCCCTTAATGGCAAGTGATAGGAAAAAAAAAAAAAAAAACCTGCCACAATTTTTGGCAGCCACATAATTACCTAAATCAGAGATGGAAAATTGTATCTGGAGCCAAAAATATGACCTCTTCATTTGTTCCCCATGCCAGGGACACAGCTGTGGCAAGCAGAGATTCTATTGGCCTGGCTGGGATGATTCAAATAGAGAAGACTGTTCTTTGCAGAAGGTGGGGAAACGTATATCATTCTGCCATAAAGAAAGATGGTTAGGCAACTCTTGAAAATGACTCATCTAGCTCCTTAAGAAAGCACGTTAGTAGCTCGGCCGTGTCCGAGTTTTGTGAATCCATAGGCTCCTGTGTCCATGGGATTCTGAAGGCAATAATACTGGAGTGGGTTGTCATTTCTTTTTCCAGGGGATCTTCACAACCCAGGGATTAAACCTATATCTCCTGCATTGCAGGTGGGTTCTTTACTGTCTGAGCCACCATAACAAAGTGTGTGCAGTGTGTGAAAGGTCAAAGGCTAGTGTGAATGCTAAGAATGGACATCCCCAAGGGGAAGACAGAATGAGGAGGAGGAAGAAATGAAGACCGCATATCCTTAGGATGTTGCTTGGAAGAAGAAATTGAGGTTGCAAGGGGCAAAAACCAGAGCCTGAGGGGTAGGAAGCTCAATAAAAGCTATTGAGATAAAGGAAGCTCTTGGAACAGATGGGCTTTTCCCACTGACATTTATGAAGAATTTGCTGATGGCTAAGTGCTCCAAGTTTGGTGGAAGGTTTCAGAGCAATTTTGGAAAAGCGGAAGGAGGCAAAGTCAATGACACCAAGGCTATTGACTCTTTTGCTTAAAAATGGCAGGACAGAAAATGTCAGGCATCGGAGGTCCTTAACACTCTTGAATTCGGCTTTAAAACACGTGTGGGGATTGCACGGCGAGGCCAGCAGTCCTGGCTGACAGAATGAAGCATGAGGGCCCAGACCATACAATAAAGGAAGAGCAGGCACTGCTTAGTCACCCGAAGTGAAGAGCGAAATGCTCACGGCTGGGACCTACCCGGGTTTCCCAGCACTCTTGGATAAAGACCTTGTCTTTGACACGACAACGTGCGACTTCGGGATGCTAATATTATGACTCTGAGGTCACACATTAGCCATGTGAGGATGAGGGTCGTCAGACAGGAGAGACACAGTCAGGGGACAAGGTCAAGATGTCCTCCCAACTATTTGCTGCAGGTGTTAATCACGCATTTCTGGTCTTAAAAAAAAAAAAAAACAGTGATAGAGAAAATTCTGGGCAGTGATGTATGTGGGGCATCACTGACATGGGAAACTCAGACGGGGATAACTGTATTTCTTGACACAGGGAAGGTCAAGAATATAACTGTGGAATGGCTTTACTGGGACTCAAGAGGGTGAGCACAGGCGTCCCCTTTAGTTACATCCACGCACCAGCTACTCTGCAAACAAGCCTTGGAGAGTGTCACAGCCACAAACTTCTCTCCCTTTCGTCTCTCTGCAAATCTCTACTCTTCCGTTAAGTCTCATCTGAAACAGCCCCTCCACTCTATAACATTCCACTCCTTACAGATGGAATGAACTGTTCCTCTCCCTCTGATGCCCTGGTGTTTGCTATAAATGTCTATGTGAGTCTTCTTTTATTGCAGAACTAATGACCTTTACTAATGACCATAAATGTAAGCATTCACAGTTTTGAGGGATCAGGAGCCCTTATGAATTAGCTAGGTGGTCTCTGTAGGACCTCACAAGGCTGAAATGCGGGTGTCAGCCAGCTGTAATGTCACCTCCAGGTTCCAATGGGGAAAGGCCATTCAGTCTTCCGCGGGTGACTGGAAGAATTATTGCCTAGGTACTGAAAGGCTGAGTCCTGTTTCCTGCTGGCTGTCAGCCAGGGATCTAGAAACGCTGGCCTCTTCATTCCCACCGTGTCACCTATTTAAGCGATATTGCTCAGAGAACAAGCCCGGAAGTCCTGATGCACAGCAGCAGGCTTGCAGAATCACAGGGAGGCCAAGCTGCCTTTGACTGCCAGCAGGACCAAGAGTAACACACTTTATAAAAACTTGACAGTCAGATGGAGGCAGCGTTTTGAGAATTTCCATGATGACTTGTACCAAGATACAACATATTTTTATTGCCAGGTTTGCTCTGTGAGGTGATCAGCATTTGCGGATTGTTCAGAGAGGAGGGCACGTGCTTAGAGGACTTTTCAGCATTCCAGTCGCCATGGCTACAATGATTGTGAAATGGAGTATCAACCCGGATCCAACCATCTACAAAAACCAGTGTGCCATGCACAGCAGCAGCAGAAAGAACAAAGAACAAAAATATTCTAGGCTCTGGCTCTGGGGACACAGAGACACAATTCCCTTAACGGTGGGCCTTTCTGACTCAGAGATGGGGCTGCAGGCAGTGACATTCACCACCCCACCCAGAAAGTTGAAAGCAAAGTTGTGAAGGGCCAGTGTCCCCAGTCCTTTCAGGGATCAAAGACAAAGCCCTGGAATAGAGACAGTGCAGAGGATACTTCAAGAAGCTCCGACTGGGGTTTCTGCCAGCACAGAAGCTGGGGATTTCTGCCTGCAGAAGCTATCATTTCCACCCACAGGCTATTGATTTAACTTAGCAGACTTATTTCTTATTAGGAAAATCTCATGACTTATGAAGCCAGGGCTCAGAAGTAATCCTTACCATGGAGTCCTCAGAGTAAATACCTAATTCCAACCAGATTTGCCTAAGAACTCAGGCAAGGAAAGTCACCCTGTCTATGGAACCCCGAGACCTCTTGTTCCATCCTTTGGGACTTGGATATTTTTGCTGCTGATGGGAGAGTTCCCACTGTGCAGACCACGTCAGCTCTGTAAAGTGAGTCTGGGTCTGGAATCATACCCGCTTCTCCTCCCTTTGACCTTAATGCCCTTTTGCACCTTCTGTGCAGATGTATTCAGTCGCTCAGTGGTGTCTGACTCTGAAACCCCATGGACTGCAGCACTTCAGACTTCCCTGTTCTTCACCATCTCCCAGAGTTTGCTTAAAATCATGTACAGATGGAGGAGGAAAGGAAAATCTGAGCCTGCTCATCTGGCCACCCCAGCTTCCCCGTCAGGGGAGAAGCAATCCAGGTGACTAGGGATGTGAATCGTGCTGCCTGGCGATCTGGGTAAAGGATTTAATGGAAATTAAATGAGCAGGGACTTCCCTGGTGCTCCAGTGGTTAAGACTTTGCCTTCCATTGCAGGGGGTGTGGGTTTGATCTCTGCTCAGGGGACTAAGATCCCACATGTCTCATGGTTAAAAACCCAAAACATAAAAAAACAGAAGCAATGTTGTAACAAATTCAATAAAGCCTTAAAAAATGGACCATGTCCAAAAACAAATCTTAAAAAAAAAGAAAGAAAGAAGCAAACAGAATAGTAACATGGACTCTCTGGACCTTGCCTCAGCCTCCTATTTCCAAGAGGAAACTTGAGTTGGAGCCACACTTCTTCATGCCCCGCTCCCCTGCCCAGCTCCCTCTCCCTCACTCTCACCTGAGGAGAGGAGAGCCCTCTCTGACTGGTCTGTCTAGGAGAGGTCCTGAGCACCTGTGCTCTGGCTGGACAGGTGCCCCTGGATCTAGGGACCCCCTCACAGCCCGGGGAGCAATGCTGACCAGCAGGGGCCCTGAGATGGCACTGCTGGTCTGTCTGGGCTGCAGGGCATTTATCACCAGGGACACAGCTGACGCTGTCATCTGACAGTCTAGATCTCAATCGGTTCAGAATCCAAAGGGCAGAGATATGACTGATGCTCTCCTCTTCCGCCTCCCCTCACGCACAAGTGAGAAGAGCAGTGTTTGGAACCTGAGACCTTGGCTCCAGTCACCGGCCCTCCTTTGCTCCATGGGTGGGGTCAAGCAGAGCTTCTCCAGATAGGACAGCATGCTCCACATGGCTACCATTAATGAAATCAACCTATTTTGACTTCCCATAAAAAAGGAAACAGCAAATGCTTTACAGATACCAGAAGCCAGCTGCTGATGGACACTTATTTGTCTTCTTAGTTCTTTTGTTTCTTTCTCTTTCTTTCCTTCTTGTGTCCTTTCTCCTCTTGTTTTTATGCTGGGTTTCTCAGCTGGCATTTTCGTAGAGGTGTGAAGCTTGAAAAGGGTTTGAGTGCTTTTCTTCCTAATTGAAAGAATAGTTTCAGTAGAAGACATTTTGCCTTAAAAAAATGAAAATGCAGAATCATTGGAGAATAAAATAAGAACTGATAGAGTGGGAAAAAAGCATAGGGGATCCAGATCTGAGTGTGAAATTTTGAATCGAGGAGAATCGCTGCGAGATAAGAACACCAGCTATAGGACAGAAGCCGCTAACGCTGAATTGCTGTGGCTCTGATAGACTCTCCTGGAGCCTGTGACATGTAACACACACACGGAATGAGATTCGGAAGCTCATGCCGATGGTTAACAACCTGTTCAGATATCACGACCCTTCGCCTCCCTTACTCAAGTTTGCTGCTACTGCTGCTGCTCAGTCGCTTCAGTCGTGTCCGAATCTGTGCAACCCCACAGACGGCAGCCCACCAGGCTCCCCTGTCTCTGGGATTCTCCAGGCAAGAACACTGGAATGAGTTGCCATTTCCTTCTCCAATGCATGAAGGTGAAAAGTGAAAGTGAAGTCGCTCAGTCGTGTCCGACTCCCAGCGATCACATGGACTGCAGCCCACCAGGCCCCTCCGTCCATGGGACTCTCAAGGCAAGAGTACTGGAGAGTCCCATGGACGAAGCCTGGTGTTATCTATAGAAATCCGTCCCATAATTGTGGGAGATTTCCCCCTCCTTTGAGGAAACTTTTCTTGCTCTGACTGAGTTTGGGTAATAGAAAAAAGCTCAAATTTATGGCCAGAGTCAGAGCAGGCATTATTAATTGGCCCGGTGAGGGTCTCCTATCTAGTAGTATCACAGTGACCTGAATATGATTATAATTTTTTTTTAAAGTAAATTTTCTCAGGGCCAACCAGTTAGAGTCTGGTAGACTACCAGACTCAAGTTTACTTTTATTTAAAGAAATCAGCAGCATTTAAAGGAGGTTGTTATTAAACATAGCAGCAACTGCATCCTTCTCTACTATAGCCAAGACATGGAAGCAACCCAAGTTCCCATCGACAGACAATTGGCTTATGAAGACATCCCATATTGAATACTACTCACTTGTAACAAAAGAAGAGATGTTGCCATTTGCAGCAACATGGATGGACCTAGAGATTATCCTGGTAAAGTGAAGTAAGTCCAACAGAAAATGACAAATACCATATGATACCACTTGCACGTGGAATCCAAAACAGAAACAGACTCGCAGACATAGAGAATAAATTCATGGTTACCAAAGGGGGAAGGAGAGGGGGGATAATTACCAGGTATAATTATGGGATTAATCATGCTAATTATGGGATTAGCAGATACAAACTACTACATAAAAAATAAACAAGTACTTACTGTATAGCACAGGAAACTACACTCAATAACTTTTAATAACCTATAATGAAAAATACAGAGAAGGCAATGGCACCCCACTCCAGTACTCTTGCCTGGAAAATCCCATGGATGGAGGAGCCTGGTAGGCTGCAGTCCATGGGGTCACTAAGAGTCGGACACAACTGAGCGACTTCACTTTGACTTTTCACTTTCATGCATTGGAGAAGGAAATGGCACCCCACCCTAGTGTTCTTGCCTGGAGAATCCCAGGGACGGGGGAGCCTGGTGGGCTGCCGTCTACGGGGTCGCACAAAGTCGGACACGACTGAAGTGACTTAGCAGCAGCAGCAGCAGCAAAGGAAAACAATCTGAAATATATATGCATAAATATCACATTTGTGCTTAGTTTCTCAGCTGTGTCTGACTCTTTGCAACCCCATGGACTGTATGTAGCCCGCCAGGTTCCTCTGTCCATGGGATTTCCGAGGCAAGAATACTGGAGAGAGTTGCCATCTCCCTCTTTAGGAGATCTTCCCAACCCAGGGATCAAACCCATGTCTCCTGCATCATCTGCATTGGCAGGCAGATTTTTTACCTGCAAAGCTCTCAGGGAAGCCCATATTTACACCCTGGCTTCCCAGGTAAAGAATATATATACATATAAACTGTATCACTTTGCTGCATGCCTGAAATTGACACAATATTGCAAACCAGCTGTACTCCAGTGAAAAGTAATAATTTAAAAATATCTAGGTCATATCATTTATCCAGCCCATGCTGCCCTGGAGTCTGGGCTCCGCAGGTTGGGGAACCAGGACTTACTGTCTACTGGTGCTATTAGGACCACATGCACTTTCCTTATTACAAATACTACTACTGCTAAGGATGTTTGGAGAAATCACTGAGCACTTTGCATAGATCGCCTGTGTAACTCTCACAGCCTTCGTGAGTGAGGTAAGACTTTGGAGAAGAAGGAACAGAGGTCCAAAATGTCACGTAGCTTGCCCTTGACCTGAGATTAGGAGCTCAACACAACGATTCTAGAGCTTGAATTATTAACCTTTATATGACATTTATGTCCTTACCTATAGTTCTGGATGTAAAAGAAAACATACGGAGATGATATAAACTAATTAAGTGATTCCATCTCAGTCACATCAGTGAATAATAGAAAAGTAAAACAATGACTTTTGAAGAAGATAAAGTTATGGTAACAAAGACATCGGGACAGAGGGAGAGGAATATCCTCATGAAGGTGAAGTAAGAAGAAAAATGGGAATAAGGAAGGGGACAAGGAGGCTGGGTCTGAATATTTATGCTCCCTGTTATTCATGTGGCTGTGACTGAAATGTGATGGGTAAGAGTAAAAAGTGTCTGATTGAAAAGGAAAATAGTGGAAAGGAAAGAGAACGCGTAACTATAAATAACGACACATATTTTTAAGATTACACAGAGATATACAACCCAAGGAAGGGAAAATGCTTCAATAAAGTAATAACAGGTGGAATAACAGAGGTTGGCTGGAAGGAGCTTTTTGGTGCCGATTGTACAAACAAGAGATATTCTTGGCATAAGGTGGGGTCTGTGGCGACCCCTGGGAATGCAGCTGGTCTGATTCCCAGATATTCAATCAGATGTCAGTTTAGAACAGCAACCCTGATTCCCTTCACTTTTATGGAGCCAGGGGCACTCTCCCTTCAGCCTCTGACTCTGCTGCCTTCTCCCCAACACCCCTCCCCAGCTGGACATCCTGCCCTGCTCCCAGCTCCCGGCTCCAACACACTCCCAGCCATGTCCACGCTTTTGGAGCTGGGTGCTGTGTCACGTTGCGAGTGTTAATCAATAGCCCACATGCAATTACCACCTCCCCTCTCCCCCGTTCGCATGAACTGTCTAAAGCCCACGGACACCTATGGCCACACACAGGTAGACTGTCCTTCCTTCCATAAGCGAATGTTCACTGAGGTCCAGATCCTGAGCCCTGGGCCAGGGTCAGACATGGAACAAACTGGACACAGTGCCTCGTCTCACGAAGTTATGTCCTGGTGGAAGACACCCTGCAGATGACAGATGATCAGAAAAGTAAAACCAGTGGCGGGACAGTACACGTTACACATGAAACGAGATGCTTGCCAATGGATAGGATGTCGGGCTGAGGATAGTTTAGGTGACGCTTTCGGGAGAAATTTCTTTTTATTAACTAACTTTTACTGTTGATGGCCCTGGGCCTTCAGCGCTGTGTGCAGGCTTTCTCTGGTTGCGGCGAGTGAGGGGCTAACCTCTAGTTGTGGTGCACGGGCCTCTCACAGTGCTGGCTTCTCCTTTCGTGGGGCACAGGCTCCAGAACACAGGC
Source organism: Neotragus pygmaeus (assembly GCA_006410875.1). NCBI lineage: Eukaryota > Metazoa > Chordata > Mammalia > Artiodactyla > Bovidae > Neotragus > Neotragus pygmaeus. The sequence continues at coordinate 212,795 of SJYV01013912.1, forward strand.
TCAGCATTTGTGGCACATATGGAATCTTCCAGGACCAGTTGGCAGGTGGGTTCTTAACCACTGGACCACCAGGGAAGACCCCGGGGAAATTTCTTAGAAGAGATTATACATAAGCTGAGACATAGAGGAGAGAAGGTACAAAGCATTCTAGGCATAGGGAACGGAGTGCGGTGACCTGAGAAAGACAAGGGTGGGGCTTGGCTAGCACAGCCTGGAAGCGTCCAGGGCCTGGCAAGCTATGGAGAGCGGGAAGAGGTGCCTTTAGAGAGGAAAGCAGGGGTCACATCACGAAGATGCTCAGATGTACCCTGACAAGGGGTTACATTTTTAGAGCAACGGAAAGCCATTGAGGGCTGAAAAGGAGCAACAGTGATCTGCTTTACACTTTAAGGTGATTTATAGGCTCTTCTGCAGGGAAACGGACCGGAATAGGGCAAGAGGGGAAGGAGGCACCTGTGTTCAGAGGAGGAGGCGCTCATTTTGCTGCTTCTAGATGCAGATGCTACATGTGCGTGGTGGAGCGTGTGGACACTTGCCATGAAGACAGGCATGGTGGGGCTCGGCTAGGTAGCACCGCCAGCAAGCAGGGAGGATTCTGGTCCACTCTTAACCTCCCTGTGTCTCAACTTCCCCAACGAGGTGATAGTAATCGTACTTACCCTTTAGGGTGGTCATGATGGTTGACCAGATTATGTGGGTAAGGTATCTGGCATGTCTTGATTGCTGGCAACTTATTAGTGCTTTAACTATTATGATTACTTTTAGGATCTGGGAGGGAGGGAGTTGAGCTGAGAAGGTTAGAATGGGGTAATTGTAGGAAGTAACAAATTCAAGCCCTGCTGTCCCTCCGGCTCTCATCTGAGTGTAGTTCCAGAGCAGTAGTGCCCACAGATACCCGCAGAAGCCCTCGTCATCTGCAGAAATTATTGCGTTTCATCCTCACAATAGTCTCACAGTCATGTAGATATGATGTCCACCACTGACAGTCTAACTATGAGGAAACTGGTCCAGAGTCAGGCAACCTTACTCAAGGTCACCTAGCTAGTGGTAGAGCCAGAATGCAATCCAGATCTGTCTCTTTCCAAAGCCCATGCTTTTCTCACTAGAACGGCACCTCCAGGGCATACACCTGCATCCCAGACACATCTCAGGTTCGTAAGATCCTTCAGCACCTGCATGTCTCAGCACAGGGCATCCTAACTATGGAAGGTCCCCAGGTGACAGGGGGGGAAGAAAGAAATCTGCCCACTCCCAGCCCTATATAAAGGACAGAACAGATCCGTTCCATCTGGTGTTCTATGATGCACAGCCTTGCCAGGTAAAGTCTGGAAATGAGGTTGCACCCACTGCTGAGAACCAAATGCTCTATAGCTAATTAACCACAGAGATTTGGGAAGGAACCCATTAAAGGGACCAAAGACAGCATGAAAGAAAAGCAAATGGTAATCTTGCGGCTTATTACTGTTATTGCCATTAATATTAATATCAATACTATTATTTAGTTTTATTATTGCTCTGATACATCATTATTATTGCTGTCTTCTAGCATCTTCTGCATAAATCTATCACCAAATGTTTTAGAGGTTTAATATCCTTATAGTTATGTAATTAAACAAATAGAAATAATAGTTGCAGAATTGCAGAGTTACATAATTATAGCTCTGTGGTAGAAACAATAAATAAAACTTACATGCCTCCATAGCAGTTACATTAACAACAATAGAAACATTGAAGGCTGAAGCTGAAGAATTATATAATGGTTACATAATTAAATAATAAATTATCCCAGAACTACAGGGACACGCACTATATTAAGCAGCTTACAGAACGGAGTGGAAAAGGAAATTGTGAAGGGATCCAAAAAAAAAAAAAAAAGATTTGCCTATGGATCCCAAGCAAAGCAACATGAGCCTAAGAAGAACCTGGGGTATGTAATATGTTCTTTGGGATTCAGAAATGTGTATGGATACCCAGAAATGTGTATCACCCCCAGAACACAAAGTAGTTTGTATAAATTGCTCAAATAATATAATCCCCTTAACTGAATAGCTTATTGCATGTGACATACATTTAATCTCTGTGTTTTAAAGTATCTCAAAATTTAGCTTTAGTCTTGGCTAAATATTCTATCACTACTTTTCAGCTACTTGCATTGAGTCAGTGACTTGCGTGCATACCAAGGATGGAGAGCTTGTCAGAGGTTGAGAATGAGACTGTTTGAAAGCTATTTGAGATTATTGAAGCACTCAATCACCCTCTCACAATGTTTCTTTGGTTGTGCTATCACAATATTAACATACTCAAATATTTGGAAAGACTAAGATGCTTGATGTTAAATCAAATATCCGGATGACTGTCTGATTTGTTAATTTTTTTTATCCTAAAGCTTTGCAGTCAGGCTGCCTAGATTTTATAGAAAGGTGTGTTCATCGAGGTCCGGAGGGAGCGACACCCTCATACACCTGAAGTCATAAACTTGGGCACCTGCTCCAAAGACTGAGTTCAGCTGGGGAGGCTGGAGTGAGGGCAGCGCATTTTGCAGTCTGAACTCACCCAGCTCCCCGAGTGTCAGCAGATCGAGCCCGCTGCTGGAGGGAATGGCGTGGTGGGTGTCCCCGAATGCCAGCCGCGCGTGGTTGAATAAGCACATGGCATCGCTCAGCGGTGACAGTGGGGAGGCAGAAGGCTCCCAGCCAGAGCCAGCAGGGACAGAGCCCTCACTGCCAGGGGCTCTGTAATGCACACTTCAAGGAGGCTCTCACTTCTCCAGCAGACCTGCTCTGAGAGCAGCCAGGCCGGGCCATTATCATAATGGGGTCACCTGGGAGGCTGGGAATAGACAGGGAGCAGTCTATTGGGGAGAAATAATTGACTCCTGTCTCGTTACTAGACCAGCTTGACAGGCAAACCTAGTGACTGCAGAGGACGACCTGAGAGGGGGCCTGGGCCAAGGAGAGGCTGAGAGGCCAGGGCACCTGGTGGCCCAGGGGACTGTGGGCTGACTGCCCAGTGTCAGTCCCCCAAATTCAGGTCGTCATTGTCCAGCATGCAGCTCTGACTTGGCCCTGGCCGACAGGGAGGCCACGCTGCCCTTCTGCCTGTGTCTCTGAGCTACAATGATGAAGGACACGCGGAACTCAGACCACTTGGCCTTGTTTAGAACCTGTGTCCCAGTGTCTTAAATCCAGCGATTAAGATCATTTTTACCACCCCCCTCACCCCACCAAGAAAGGTGAAAGTAATGTCCTCCTCCAGGTAGGACATATTACTATCATCCCATCATCCCTGGGCTTCCTCACCCACTGCTGTAAGAACGGAGGCAAAGGATGTCCAGTGTCCAGCTACTATTGAGGGAGCTCCTGGAGGCACTGTAGTGCTGCTGAAGGTCAGGGATTTCGAGGAAAACAAGCCTGGCATACATGAAAGGAAAATAGAAATGGAGGCAGTGTGGCTAAGAGAGTTCTCTGGAACGGAGCGGAGGCCACTGAGAAAGTATGACATACACACATCTCAGCCTGGGTGGACTCTGACCTTCTGACCCGTTATTGTCCTGACACCTGCCAGGACACAGAGTACTTATCAGACCCGGCCCTAAAGCATCTCATGAGTCCTGAAGGACTGAGTTTTGTCCATCACAATTCTCTCGGGGCAACTTTAACAGCCTCTGCCTGACGCTTTCTCTTCCCCAGTATACTCTTTTGGTTTTACCCAAATCTGCATCTCCTGAACCACGATTCGTAAGATCCCAAGTCAAGCTCATGACTCTTTGCAGCCTCCATGTTGATGATGGTTAGACACGGATTAGTGCCCACTACTCTAACAAAAGAGCCTGGGGGTCTTGAATGGCAGGACTGTGTTTTCTCAAGCTCTGGAGGCTGGAGTGTGAGGTCAGCCTGCCGGCAGGGTTGGGGTCTGGTGAGCCCCCTTCCTGGCTTGCTTGCGGCTGTTTTCTCACTCTGTCCTCACCTGGCTCTTCCTCCCTGATGTGGAGAGAGAGAGAGAAATGTCTCTCCTTCTGTTCCTCTCCTGATAAAGGTGCTTATCTCATCAGGAGGGTTCCATCCTCTTGACCGTATCGAACCCTAATCACCACCATAAGGCCACATCTCAAAAATGACCACGTGGCAGGGGAGTAGGGCTTCGAACTATGGATTTGGCGAGACACAAACATTCAATCCATATAACCCCTTGCTTTGAATTTCAGCCTCCTCTTCTCATTAGGTGTGGATACCATAAGACCTCAATTTCCAAAATACTAGTTACTTCCCCCGTGTAATGTGACACATGGGTTTCCCAGGTGGCTCAGTGGTGAAGAATCTACTTGCCAAGTAGGAGACACGGGTTCCATCCCTGGGTCAGAAAGATCCCCTGGAGAAGGAAATGGCAACCCACTCCAATATTCTTTCCTGGGAAATCCCATGGGCAGAGGAGCCTGGTGGGCTACAGAACATGGGGTCACAAAAGGCATTTATGACTTAGTGACTAAACAACAGCAACACAATGTGGCTAACACACCTCGTACATTGGACTAGCCTGCAGAGAAAACTTCTGACACACAGAGGTGTTAGAACTGTCCATTTGGTCCCATCCCTCTTGCTTCTTTCAAGGAGTCTCTGATCCGCGGCAGCCTCTCTTTTCATCAGAGGTTCCACCATAATGCTACCCCCACATGGAAACAGTCTCTTCTTTGGTGAGTCTCTCCATCCTGCTGAACTGGTCTGGGTTGTAACTTAAAAACCCAGAAAACAACCAGAGCAGTAGGAATCGTTCCCTAGGAGCGAGATAACTCCTCCTCTCCCGGGGCCCCACTGAAAACGCAGTCACCATAACAGGACCTTTGGAGAGATATAGAGGTCACGGACAGAGCCCTGTTCTTGGGCTATGACTCTGAGGAGCAGGGCTCCCCAGTCCCCTCACCTTCCTGTACCCCCTCACCCTGGGGCCCCTCCTGCCTCCCTCAGTCCCGGTGTCCGCAGCGTCAAGCCATATCTCAGGGCCCAGTTTCCTCGAGTCTTTTCCTGGAGCAGGAATCCTGGCCCTTCCTCCCCAGCCCATGACCAATGCCTCTCACCAGAGTGCTCTCCATCAGCTTCCGCCAACGTCAGTGCAGCGACACAGCCCCGCGATCGACACTTCCCGGGACTAACGTCTTTGTCCTGGGCGTGGGAATCAGGACGGAACAGATGTTTTAAGAACTCTATAAATCCGTGAAGATAAAAAACCACCCACCCAGCACTTTTTAACAATGCACCATGCTGATGAACCAGTGCATCAGAAATACCAAAATAAACATAAAATCCGACTGAAGCCTCAGAATAAATCTTAGGGGTTTTTTCCTCATATAACATACACCAGATATCATTTTTAATATTCAGTGAAGACCTGCAACTGGGAACAGAAAGTCCATAAAAACGTGACTGCTTCCCTCTGAAGTGACCCAATGATCAACTGCACTGAGCGTGACTCATCCTCCAATTGCTCCCTGAAAAACCCATCTCCCTCTCCCCATACCTTCTCCCTCTCCCCCACACCTCATGTTGTCATGCAGCCTCTCATAACTCCTTGCTGAATTCCAATGTGGTTTTCTAATTAGCCTAATTAATTTTCTGCCCAACTTAATAAGACTGTCTCTGGCTTAGAAATAATTGGACTTCCCAAACACCATTTTCCCTCCCTCTGCTTCTCAGTGGTGAGTTGTGATCCAGCCTCCTTTAATAATTCAAAATTAGCTTCTGTTTTTCAGATGATGGGTTCATGTTCAGAGAGTTATTTAGTTTTTTCATTAACACTCTGACACCACCCTCTCCCTCCTATGAAGAATACCTTAAAAAGCACTAAACATAAAATGAAGCTTGGATTCCTTCCTGGAGAGAGAAATCCATTTGGGATCAAAGTTACAATGGATTCTTTCTTCCAAGCTTATCAATTTCAAGAAGGTAAATGAGTGACCTAGGTGAAGTATATGCTTCCTTGGACACTTTGGTAGCAGCTATGAAAATAAGCCCTGACAAGCACAAATATTAACATCATGAGAAAGGTCTTAAACACTTTCAGGCAACTAGCCTCCTATGGAAAAATGGCCTTCTTTCTAATCGCTTGCCAATTTGCTTTATATAGTTATGAATTTGTTACTATATGCAAACAGAACTGTTGTTATAAACTCATTCTGCAAACAAATGAGTTAGAAATAAAAAGAGAAAAAGATAAGAGCTAGGAGAACAGGGTGATGAAAGACCAGTTGTTAAGCCAATGAAAATGTCCATGCTCCAATTCTGGCTTGAGTAAGATCTGCAGGGCTGCATAAATTGAATACAGTCTTCTGTTTGCTCTCTCGGGTTCCAGAATGCTAGGCAGGCTTAGCCTCTCCAGTATGGGTTTTGCAGCCCCAGGAATACTTCACTTGAAATCATGAACATGGAGCTATTTTCCCGTTCTCTAAAAAGCCTGAAGCATTTTGTAGAGGACTTATAAATAAGGCAATGAACAGTGCTAGGGGGAAAAGCATAGTAAGATGGTGTGCTTTCAAGGTACCGTTGCTCAGCTCTGAACCTGCTCATTATGGCTGCCATGTCCTCTGTGGAATCTCAGAGGTGTGACGGTTTTCAAAGAATCTGTTCCAAACAATAGCTACAGAGGTGCAGCCCGGTGCTTCCTCTTTGGATTATACTAAACTAAACTTTCAGAGATAAAACGCCTGGAGTGCTTAAGGTGCCTCCTTATGTCAGTGGAGGCGGGTGATCTGTTCCTGTTCCCGCAGTCACTGCTTCTGTTAGGACCCATCTAGGTAGATAAATGTTTTAAGACTGTATCATTCAAAAAGCTCTGAGTGTGCCAAACTGGTAATTTGGGGGATAATAATCTTCTATTAAAAAAAAAGAATCTGTCTTTGTCTGTCTCTCTCCCTCCTTCCTGAAAGCATTCTGAGGATGTTGCTTCAAAGACAGTATTTTGTAGAAAATGTGAAGTATGACTCTTTTTTTTTCAAATGTAAATATTGCATTCAATTTCGCACCAATGTCCAGAATGAAACATTTGTGTATTAATGCGGCCACGTCATCAGAGTTTGCTACAAGTAAGTAGAGGATGAGATGGTTGGATGGCATCACCAACTCAATGGACGTGAATCTGAGCAAATTCTGGGAGACTGTGGAGGACAGAGGAATCTGGTTTGCTGTAGTCCATGGGGTCACAAAGAGTCGAACATGACTTAGCCACAGAACAAGAGCAACAAAGTAGGGGGAAAAAGGATAGAAGTTGGATTTGGGATCAAAGATGAAAGTTTAAAAATGGTACCATTTGTAGCTATACGTTTAAATGAACCACCAACTAGAACAATGTGAAACTATATAAAGTAGTCTGTAGTGGACTTAACACCTTGGACTTTTCTGCTTGTTGCTTAAGTCAGGCCACTTGCTCTCACAGAAAACTGCGATGTCCACTGATCCCTGAGAGCTCTTGGAAACATGACCCATTTAATCCCATACTCAATGAAGGTCTGTATAAAATTTGAAGCTAGCAGAATACTACTAAACATTAAGTCCTTAATCCAGATTTTATCCATAGAATACATTTTTCATAATTGTGTTTTTAAAAATGTTTTCTGCCTTTTAATTTGAGGTGGGTTTATTTCCTCCTGTGTGTGTTAGTCACCCAGTTGTGTCTGACTCTTTATGACTCCATGGATTGGAGCCCACCAGCCTCCTCTGTTTATGGAATCCTCCAGGCAAGAACACTAGGGTGGTTAGCTATTCCCTTCTCCAGGGGATCTTTCCAACCCAGAGACTGAACCCTGGTCTCCTGTGATGCAGGCAGATTTTTTACCATCTGAGCCACCAGGGAAGCCCCTTATTTCAACTGGGTGCATTTTTGCTAACCTTTGTTCTGTTGCCTCTTCCTTGGTTAAGTTTCTCTGTGAGAGAATTAAATTTCCCTGAATCCTGATTTTGCATGAATCCCTTAGGGATAACTTCCTTTTAAGAAAACAAAACACCAAGGATAACAACACTAGCCAACCAAAGATTTAACTTTAAGTCACACAGTGGAATCTGGAAGTCCTGGCATGACTGTCATGTCCCCTGAGTTAATGGGAGTGGCTTCACTCATATGGCGCCGACTATAGAACTAATCGGTCCACCCCTGCGGATGGATGCTAGAAGAGCAGGAAGAGAGTCAGCTACCGAATCTCTTTCTGTCCAGATTTGCCTTGACTGTGCAGCTACACGGGGCTTCCCATGTGGCACTAGTAAAGAGCCCACCTGCCAATTCAGGAGACCTAAGAGGCACGCGTTTGATCCCTGGGTGGGCAAGATCCCCTGGAGGAGGGCATGGCAACCCTCTCCAGTATTCTTGTCCAGAGAATCCCCATGAAGAGTAGCCTGGTAGGATACAATCCACAGGGTCTCAAAGAGTTGGACACAACTGAAGCGGCTGAGCACAGATGCACACACATGCAGCTACACAGACTCTGCCTTACCCATCCATCCTGTTCAAGATGGCAGAAATATTCTGGGGGAAATGGCATGTCCAGGTGCATCCGTCAGGGGCCAGACAGGCATGCATGGCAGGCCTCACATGAGAGCTAGCTATAAAGCTGTTGGAAAAGTGAAGGAGTAGATAATAAGGCAACCTATAAATCAGCAGCCAGAGGAACACTCTAGCAGGCCTAGGACTGAAGGATCAAAGAGAGAAATAATGTTCCCAGTGCCAAGAGCTGCCCAGGACTATACTGGGCCAGGACAAGTGGCCCAAGGTCAGCCCCGCTTGCCCTACTGAAGGCAGAAGCCATCACTCTAGGCTCCCTGGTGGCACTGGATGCCCTGCTCCAAGCTGCCTACCCAGCCAAAATTTTATGGCTCGTAGAATTGCTGGATCCCCCTTCTAAACAGAGCCCCCTAGCTCTGCTTCGGTGACCTCCCACGGCAATCAACTGCAGAGCAGATAAAGAAGCACTTCCTTGTAATGGCTGTGGACTCACTGGCCATAAGTTTCCCCAGGTGCCCACAGGTCTATGCATTGCTGCAGGTAAAGTCAGTCAGGGGAGTAAGCAGTTTTCACTATCCTCCTTGCACTTTTTTCTTACTTTTCCTTCCTGAGATAAAATGGTCCCCTAATTGAGCAAACCTTTAACAGGAGGAGATCCCTCCCATTTCTCCAAAGTGGATTAAGACCCCTCTTTATTCCTCCTCAATCCAACACACCCTTCCTTTCCTTTCAGAAGCATCAGTGGACTGTGAACATGACATTTCAGCCTGATTCTTAACACCACCACTCTGATCCTCGCCTGCCCACGAACACCAGTGAGTGTGAGGGATGCTGATGCAGTAACCAAGAAGCTCAGAGCAGAATCAGGGTCATTGTCAGCAAAGAGCGCCTCCTTTCACCACAATCTTACGGTTTCTGGAAGTTGAGACACTGCCCTCTACTGGCCAAACAGGGTAGCAGCGGGAAAAGAAGCAGTTTCCCAGACTAGGGATGACAAATACCTGGTCCTTTCCTGGCATTCCTAGAATGGAGCTGTGAGCTGGATGTTACTATCCTCACTTTGCAGAGATGTTTAACAACTTGGGCTAACTCTCAGAGTGAGTTAGGAAGCAAAGTTGGGATTAGAATCAGATCTGAGTCACTACAAAATTATTTTCACCATATAACATTGATTCCAATTTTCCCTGTGAAGAGCATCATACAATGCAAAATGCGCTGCAGAGAAAATCTGCCCACGTGTGAGTTCAAGCCTTCTGGTCGTGATATGGTATGCTGGAAGAGTTGTAAGCTTTAGCAAATGAAAATACAGGACACTCAGTAACGTGCAAATTTCAGACAAATGACAATTTTTGTTTTGTTTTTACTATAAGTGTGTCCCAAATACTACACAAGACATACTTTTTTTTTTTTAACAAGGCATACTTATTTTGCTAAACCTGTCATGTACCACAGACTGCAATTTGGGTGGTCATCCTGTATTTTTCGTGGCAACCCTAAATGTAGTCCATCTCTATCTTGATGCCTTGAGCTTCCAGCTTCACTTTGCCATGCAAACTGAAAATGTCATCAAGGAAAAAACAATCCATCTCTCCTCTGCTTCACCGCCGGTCTCCACTCCCAGGACCACTGGAACTTCTCCTCAGCCAAGAGGGAAACCTCTACATATGCCATTTAAGACTGACATGCACTGATGTGCCTGGTGGGGATTTGTAAACCAACTTAATCAGAATGTCATAGATAGATGCATATATACATACATACCATGTATATATGATACTATATATATACACACACACACACAAGCAATAGAAAGTATTCATTTCGGTGTATGTCTCTATGAGTCTGACGAATGTATGTGTACATCTATATAACCATCACCCAAGTCGAGTTATAGAATGTCTTCATCACCCCAGAAAGTTGCCTTATATCCTCTGCAGTCGATCCCCACTCCTCGGTCAGCCCCAGGAAACCCCAGTCTACTGTTGTCACTATAGGTTACTTTTGCTTTTCCTAGGTGTCCACAGAATGGACATAAAGGACTGTAGCATCTGTGCCCTTCAGCATCTGCCTTCTTTCGCTCAGCATGATGATTTGAGATCCAGCCCTATTGTTGCCTGTATCAATAGTTCATTCCAATTTATTGATAAGTCAATTCTATTACAGATGTACCATCATTATGTATCCACTTGGGTTTCCCTGATAGCTCTGTTGGTAAAGAATCCACCTGCAATGCAGGAGACCCTGGTTTGATTCTTGGCTTGGGAAGATCCCCTGGAGAAGGGATAGGTTATCCATTCCAGTATTCTGGCTTGGAGAATCCCACGAACTGTATAGTCCATGAGGTTGCAAAGAGTGAGCAACTTTCACTTCACTTCGCTTCATGTATCTATTTACTCAGCGATGGACATAGACTGTTCCCAAGTTTGGCTAATATAATGAAAGCTGTTGCTAACAATTGGGCACAAGTCTTTGTACAGATGTATAATTTTATTTTGCATGTCCATCATCACTGCACAGTCATGCCAGTCACTCCAGATGTAGGCCAATACCTGGTTATTATGGTCAGTCTTTAAAATTATTAGTCATTATAATAGATGTGGAGTGATATCTCATAGTAGTTTTGGTTAGCATTTCCCTGAGGTCAACTGAGTTGTAAAACATCCAGAAAAACAAAATAAGTCCTGGTTTCTCCATTCATTCAGCAAGTATATGATTCAAACTGGAGTGGAAATTCACCGAATGGTGAATGGGAGTGGAATAATTCATGCTTTCAAAATCCCACCCAGACTCTGGCTCCAGCGAGGAGAGAGTCTAAATGAGGCTGGGGTGAGATGGAGGTCAGTGGCTGCTACAGATGCTGGAGGTGTGGGCCGTGGTGGAGAGAGTAGACATTTGGGAGTCCCAGCTGAATTCTGGAGGTGAAATCAACAGGATTTGGTGATGACCCAGATGGCACGTGGGCTTCTCTGGTGGCTCAGATGGTAAAGAATCTGCCCGTCTTGCAGGAGACCCTGGTTGAGAAGATCCCCTGGAAAAGGAAATGGCAACCCCCTCCAGTATTCTTGCCTGGAGAATTCCATGGCAAGACAGAGCCTGGAGGGCTACAGTCCATGGGGTCGCAAAGAGCCAGACACGACTGAGGGACTAACACTAGATGGCAGGAGTGTAGGGAAGGGAGGGTAACAGGCCAGTGGACCTCTGCCTTGAGCCGGTAGGGAGATGAGGTACTGGGCAGAGAGTGAGGAAGACAGAGGGTGGAACCGGGAATCCTGCAACTGTTACAGTAACTTGTAAGGCAGTGAGCAAGGCTCCAGGGAAGGTGATAATCTTGTTTCCAGAGTAACATTTTTCCTGACTGCAAAAATAAAGACAGTAAAAATACACGAGTGTGTGGCAACATGCCTGGGGCTCTGTGTAGTGTCCTAGGGTCTCTCTCAGTAGACGCTGCCTAACCGGGGAGACTCAGGTCCTCTCCACACAGATGGGTGTAGACTGTGCCCCATCCAGCCTGAATGACTTGGCAATACCTGGCTTCATGAATAGAAGAAAAAAAGATGATGTCTCTCAAAAGGAAATGTCAGGCAGGCATTCTAAAAGACAGCTTTAGAGAGAAACAGGAACATTACAGTAATTGCTGCTGCTTCTCTGTCACATGTAAGCAGGCGCCTAATGGCTTGTCACCTGGGATCTTCTAAGTGGGACCTAAATAAACAGACCAAGGAGCAAGCGCCCTGCCTTCCTTGGCTGGGCATCTGTGGAACTATGAAAGATGCTGCCTAAACACGGCAGGAGACTTGGTTGGGCTGGAGGAGGAAGCAACAGGAGGAAGTCCAGTGGCCCTGCACCCAAACCAGGGACAACGCAGCAATGTGAGTGGAGGGACAGATCTGGGTCTTAGGGCCTAAGGTGTCAAGGTAGGACCTCCATCTAACAGGCCAAATTCCTTCCACTGGAAAAAGGGAAAGTAAGCCTTCCCTTAGCGTTAGTTCTCTATCCAGTAGTCAAGTATGGATATGAGAGTTGGGCCATAAGGAAAGCTGAACACCAAAGAATTGATGCTTTCAAGCTGTGGTGCTGGAGAAGACTCTTGAGAGTCCCTTGGACTGCAAGGAGATCGAACCAGCCAGTCTTAAAGGAAATCAATGCTGAATATCCATCGGAAGGACTGATGCTGAAGCTGAAGCTCCGATACTCTGGCCACCTGATGCAAACAGCCAACTCACTGGAAATACCCTGAGGCTGGGGAAAGATTGAGAGCAGGAGAAGGCGGTGGCATAGGACAACATGGTTAGTTAGCATCACTGACTCGATGGACATGAATCTGAGCAAACTCTGGGAGCTTAGAAGTGAAGGATAAGGAAGCCTGATGTGCCGGAGTGCACAGGGTCACAAAGACCCGACTGAGCAACTGAACAACAACAATTAATAATAATAATAACAGCCAGGCTCAGTGGGTGCTTGCTCTGTGCAGGTACAGGGCTGAGCATTCAGCAAGTTCTGTGCAACTACTCTTCAGGGCAATCCTGGGAGGTAGGTTTTCCTGCTATTCCTCTATTTGTTGTTCACTCACTCAGTCCTGTCCGATGTTTTGTGACCCTATGGATGGCAGTACTCCAGGCTTCCCTGTCCTTAAACTCTAGGAACTGTGGTTTCTTTTTGCCCAAACTCACCTCAAGAAGTAGCCAAACTGGGGTTTAAACTCAGGTTCACGTGACTCGCAAGCCCTGTTCCTTAGTGGCTCTTGATGATGAATATATTCACAACGGACTTCACTGCGGATGAAGTTGGCAGCGTGTATTACACCTTCCCCAGTGCCCAGTGATGCTTCCACAGTTGACCAAAGAGGGTTTAGGATTCCGGGATCTAAGTGATGAGGACATGGACGGCTCTGTGTTCTTTTTTAAACAGCCAGACCAAACAGGGGGTCCTGCTATAGGGATGGGGCCAAGAGCAAGGCCTCACGTGGAGGTCAAAGACCCCACGCTGCTGAAGAAACCCCTCTGTAGCCCTCTTGGCAGCACACAGCCCCACGCAGCCCCTGGGCTTTGTGCAGAGGACCCAGGTCTCCCCAGGGAGCAGAGAGAGAGCTAGAGTCTGTCACGCAATCCCCTCCCATCTGTTCTGCAGAAGAGCAAGGGATTCTGAAAAAGCACATCAGATTAAATAAATTAAAAGAATCGCACCCCCGTGGGAACACTCTCAAAACAGAAAGTCATTTGAACCGATGTACGATTCACTTACAGCCTCTCTCCGTATAGGAAATGAATACAATCAAAATCAAATCACTCTTCACTGGGTGTAGTAAGAGGCGGTCCACAGCCAGGGAGCGAGGGGGGTGGAGGGGAGCGGGTCACAGAAGCCACAGTGTTTACAGAGCCATTAAGGAGAATGAATAGATCCAGTCTGGTCCCAAAAGGCAAAGAAATGTGAATGTTCACGTATAAATAGAAAACGTTTAGAATGTTATTAATTCAAGGCAGAGCTCCAGCCTCTGGATGATGGCTGTCTGGGTGTCTGGTTGGCTGCAGTGACCCCTGCTGGTAGGAACCGCTCTCTGCGGCTCTGGTCCCTTAATTTCAGAACTCTCAGAGGTTCTAGGGATGCGGGGCTTCCCTGGCAGCTCAGATGGTAAAGAATCTGCCTAAGGTGTAGGAGACACAGGTTCTCCACCTGGATTGAGAAGATCCCCTGGAGAAGGGAATGGCAACACACTCCAGTATTCCTGCCTGGAGAATCCCATGGACAGAGGAGCCTGGAGGGCTACAGTCCATGGGGTCGTAAAGAGGCGGATTTGACTAAGCACCTACCTAATACTTTTCACATTCAGAGGTTTCGGAAATGAGAGGGACGCCTGAATCCATGTGTATACACTACATGGTCCACACCCTGGACATCCACCCCAGAGCACCATCTGTACTGCGTGACCTAGAATCTAATCAGTACCTGGCACACATGAGCCCTTAACAGAGCTGGTCCAATGACTGCATGACCAAACACGCACAGCTCTACTGTAGCATCGAACGTTATTTGTTCCTTGCTGCCTTAATCTTGGGGGCCTCCCAGGTGACTCAATGGTAAAGAATCCACCTGCCAGGCAAGAGACACAGGTTCGATCCCTGGGTTGGAAAGATCCCCTGGACAAGGAAATAGCAACCCACTCCAGTCTTCTTGCCTGGAGAGTCCCACGGACAGAGGAGCCTGGCGGGCTACAGTCCCTGGGGTCACAAAGAGGCAGACACGACTGAGGGACTAACACCAGAGGGCAGGAGTGTAGGAAAGGAAGGGTAACAGGCCACTGGACCTCTGCCTCGAGCAGGTAGGGAGATGAGGTACCAAGCAGAGAGTGAGGAAGACAGGGGGCAAAACCAGGAATCCTGCAGCTGTTACAGTAACTTGTAAGGCAGTGAGCAAGGCTCCAAGGAAGGTGACAATCTTGTTCACAAAGAGTCAGACATGACTGAGTGAATAAACAACAACAAATCTTAATCTTGCATGAAGAGTAGCATTGAAACCCCTTAACCCTCATCAGTGGATTCTGCTAAGAAAGCTGTGTCGTGTGTAAGTAAAGTCACCATGAGAAGTGACAGGTGCCCTGCGACACAGAGGTGATGGGTGGCTGGTCCTGGAGCAGGCACGCCTGAGCACAGGACGATGTGGGGCTTGCCAGAGGAGGCGGTGGGGGGGCGAGATCCTGAGCATCAGTGGCCCTGGCAGGACAGGCACACGGGGCTTTCAGGACGGACGTGGTGTTGCTGGAAGCTCCAGTGGGAGGTAGGCATGGTAGTGTCTGTGTTTGAGACACCACGTGATGAAGTGCTCTCTTCATCCTGAAGAAAAGCTTGAGCTTATCCTATGGTCCACAGGGACCTCTGGAGGGCAGAGGGGTTACACTGAGGCTCGGCATGGTTTGTTTTGCACTTTGTTTACATAGCTCTGGTGAGATCATGGAAAGTGGTTTGGGGAGGGAGGAAGAGGTGGAAAGCCCCACTGCGAAAGCTACTGCATTTAGTGGAAAAACAGGAGGGGCTTCCCTGAGATGTCATAGTAGGAACAACAAGGAAGAGAGTGATGCGAGGAAGGCCTAGGAGGTACAGTCTGAAAGCCTGGACTCGGCCACTCTGCTCTACAGAAGCGGGGCCCGGATGGGGCTTCAGTTCCTGGCACAGGTGTTTGTGACAGGAACTGCAAGAAGGAATCCAGAAGGAGGCTTGGTTTGCAGGGGAACTCAGAAGAGATGCTGTAGTGGGGGCTCAAAGCCACAGCCGGCATCTTGGTGACGGAGTTTTAAGCTCATAGGAGTTGTGGCTGCATTAATAGTTTGGGGAGTTGTGAGTTTATAGACTGCAGTGGGAAAAAGTCTATTTTCCATCTGAGCCTTAGTTTCCCTCCGGCATATTTACATAAACAGGAAACTGTGCCCAAAGGGGAGCAGCGGATCCTAAGAAATGTTTATAGCAATCATCTTCTATTTGTGTAATGCTTTACAATGAGACAGGTTATCTTATCATTTTCCTTACCACAACCCTACAGATGAAACTATTTTAATCCCAGTTTTACAGGTAATAAAATTTATTGTCTAAGATAAGGTGACTGGGCTAAAAATACTGTAGCACATCCATGACTTGGTTGAGATTCAACCTCCAGTCCTCTGCCTCTTTTCTGTATGTATCACTGAGTCTTTGTTATAATAATTTGTTGACATCATTGTTATCACTCTTTTTTTCTTGATGGTACACTAGACTCATGAAGGATGATACTGAAATTTCAGGTTTTATAAGAATGCTAAGTGTCTGAAGCAGGGAAAAAAAAATAAAAGCAACGTCCCATCATTTATAATGCTCTGAGCTCCTTGGAAGATAAAGGTTATTTAAATGCATAGGCTTATTAATGTCTCTGCAAACTCACAGTTCTATTCATCTGAGCACAACCAGAAACTGCAAATTGTACAGCGGAGACTGACAACACTCTTCATGCTTATCTTGATGGGGAAAATTATGTCGCAAGGATCGAGAAAGGCCAGCCTAGACCCTGGGTGCATCATGAAGAAAGGAATTCCTGAGCAGCTGTCTTTTTTCCCTCTGCGGTCTCCTCCTTTCCTGTCTGAAATGTCCACCGCACCAACTTGGATACACAAACCAACACAGAGCGCCCAGTTGGGCAATGTGTCACTTTTTCAGGCTTAGAAAAGAGCAGCCTGTGCCCCAGTCCCAGGCAGGAAATGTACCAACCAGCTCTGGACGATGTCCCTGATGGTTGCCACAGAGAAATAAATTACATCTCTCCAACCCTGAAAGTCACCTTTGGAGGGAAGATGCTTTCCTGTTCTCCATCATATCCACTTACTTTATCCTTCTAGTTATCCATGGGAGCAGGAGGATATAAAGACGCCTGGAGAGGGCAAATGAAGTGTCCTCAGATGAGTGATGACACAGGCTGGAACCCGTAGGTCCCCTTTCAGCGCCCTCTCCCCTGCCCTGGACCACCCAGCAGCCCAGGCTAAAAGCAGAAAAATAGGCACCCATAAAAGAAGGAACTTATTCCTGTGAAATTCTTCCTTTGGTGAAATTAAAAGAAAAACTAATAATAAAACGGGGTTTCTTATGCCCAACAAGAAGGATTTATTTCAGTGCTAAAACTTCACTTATTATCTGTCGGGATGTGAGGTTCCCCAGGAGTGAACCACAGCAGCAGAGGATGGAGTGTTGAAGCCCAAGGCATTGTTAAGCCAGGGAGATGACTCTGCTCACAGGAGAAAGGTGCTTCCCATGGGATCCATCACATTTGCACAGGGCATGTGTGCTTTCCGATGCCTTCACAGCTATTGTTCCACGTTGTCCTCATCCTAGAAGGTGGCTAGTAGCTTCAGGAACCCTCTCGGCTTGAAAGAGAAGACTGAGGGAAAGAGTCCTTTACCCAGGTCTCAATGGGCCTCCCAGCCTCCACTGCAGGCAGCACCCAGATGCTCCGTCCTCTTGCGGAATCCTACATACCCCACAGGACAGCTGCTGGAAACAGCCCCAGTGATGAGAGAAGTCATCGTTCTCACCCAAGGCTCGAAGGCGACAGAGTGGTCTCTGGAGGCCCCACCCATCAGTAAGTCATCACAACCCCAGCGGAAGTCACTGCTTTGTGGGCCAGGG
The DNA here is from genome assembly GCA_006410875.1 of Neotragus pygmaeus. Classification (NCBI taxonomy): domain Eukaryota; kingdom Metazoa; phylum Chordata; class Mammalia; order Artiodactyla; family Bovidae; genus Neotragus; species Neotragus pygmaeus. Next base: position 230,416 of record SJYV01013912.1, read on the forward strand.
TTTGTTTAAAGAGAGTCACCCCATGGACATCCCTGGTTTTCCAGTAGTTAAGATTCTGCACTTCCCCTGCAGGGGACATGGGTTTGATCCCTGGTCAAGGAACTAAGATCCCACATGCACCAGGGCAACTGAGTTGTACACCACGTGAAAAGATCCCACACGCCACAGCTAAAACTCAAAGCAGCTCCCCCTAAAAGAAAAAAAAAAAATCACTCCTTTATAACTGGCGGAGACTGCTTCTGGCTTCAGCTATCCTCATCGAGGGACTGTGTCAGCGGGCAGTGCTTGCATTTACCCCAGAGATGAGCACGCGTGCAAGCCCGTGGCCCTGGTGGACTGATATTTATGGAATCTCCAGCAACTCTGGTGTGACACAGGCAGGGATGAAACAGTGCAGTGCAGTGATGTCAGAGGGACATCATGGGACAGATGTGGTCACCAGGGCTGAACACCCCTGGGGCTAAACAAAGTGCAACCAGCGCCCCAACCTGGGTCCTGAAGAAACTGGACTTGAGGGCAAGCACCTTAAGTCTGCTTATTTACCCCAACTGTTTCAGAGTCTAGAAAGCACCATAATTAGGAGAGTCTTGAGTTTTTAACATTGCTTGTCTAATCCACGTTCAGTTCCTTAATTGCCTTCTCAGTTCCTCTTACCTTCTCGGGGCAGGTTTTCTGTAGACGGCTGGAAGAGGAAATTGCCAGCAATGTTTGAAACTGGGGGATATTTCCCCTGGGACAGTCACGTTGCTTATAATGACAGTCATTTCTTTTACGTTTTTATTAACTTGAGTAGGAAGGAGGGGGTTGCTTTGCATGCTCTGTATTACAAACAATAATAATATCCGTACAAATGTAAGATAGAAAAAATACCCACATTTTGTACATTTGCTGAAATACTATAAACTCACAAGAATAAAGTCAATTATTTAGTCCCTTTAGAGTCTAGATTTCAATTTATTTGTATGGAATTTAATAACACTTAGCACTTTATGTATCCAAAGTACTTTACAAACATTAACAAATTGATCCTCTCGACAACTTCTTCAGGTTAGGAATAATTACCTCTGATTCACTGTTGGGAAAATCAGGAAAGGTAAAGAGGCTTGGTTCAGGTGACAAAGAAAATCAGTTGTCTCCAAAGATAGGAAGCAGAATAAGACTTGCTTCCCCCAAATGGGCTAAGTTTGGAACATCAAGAGCTCCCAGTATAAAAAGACATTGAGATTTCATTCTAAGAGCCAATCAAATGCAGGCAGATACAAGAAACCCTGAGGAAAATAGAAATGATCAACAAAACTGTATTTGGTTGGGGTGCCAGAAATGACCAGATATGACGGTGTCTAGGAACTGGAGATTGTCCTCGATGTAACAGCACTGTCCAGGGTTAAAACAACTCTGGATAAATTTCTGTTTTATCTGGTTCATGCTGAAGAGTGTACACATTTTTGGAAATATAGGAACAGTTGTTTCTACTGCTTCACACAGCTTCCCAACCTCATTGCTTCTTGCCTGTTCTTCTTGAGATATGGAAGTAAAGGGCCAATGCCTTGCAAAGGGTCAGAGGCTTGCTAATATCAATACATCTGGGAAGTGGGATGTCCTCTGCCAGATGTACCTTTATTCTGGCCAAGCATTTAGTAGGGATACTGCCTTTGGTGACTAAGTTACTTTGAATTCATGACCCTGAATGTGCTGAAAATCCACACTGGACTTCCCTGGTGGACCTGCGGTTGAGAATCTGCCTGCTGATGCAGGGGACACAGGCTTGATCCCTGCTCTGGGAAGATCCCACATGCCATGGGGCAGCCGAGCCCGTTCACCACAACTATTGAGCCTGTGCTCTCAGCTGCTGAGCCCATGAGCCCTAGAGTTCGAGTTCTGAAATGAGAGAAACTACAGCAACGAGAAGTCCATGCACAGCAGCTAGAGATCTAGCCGGAGCAGCCAAAACTAAATACCCAAATACAATTTAAGAAAAGAGAGAGAAAACCCACATAGCAAACTAGCAAATTACCCTTCCAAGGAAGAGTACTAAGAAGGTCCTATTCTTAAGTTTTGTTGGGTTTTATTTTGTTTCACAGTTTGTGCAGAAACTTGCCATCACTCGTTTCTAGAAAACAGAGTGTTGATTTTTCAAAGGAAATTTTGTAAATGTAAATCTCATAACACATTTCGTCTTTACTTCTCTTCTAACTCTGCAAAATTGTTTCTTAAATAATTATCAGACATCAGACATGGATCTATCCTAACCAAGAATCATTAGTTTAAAAAATGTGAAAAAAAAAAAAAAAACAATGTGAACAGTAGTCAGCAAAACACACAATAAGGAAAAGGTTCATTAAAAAAAAAAAAAAAAAGGAAAGAAACTTGTTAAGTCTTCCACATGTGCCCTGTGACGTTAGCACCATGTCTCAGCTCTTATGGAAACAATTGCATACTTCATGAGCAGGAGGGGGCGGAAAAAAAGACCGAGATGGTTTTTCTGAAATCCCTTCTTGCAATAATTGACTGAACAATCAAGCATAAAGATCTCAGATGGTTCATATAAATGCATAAACAGTTGAAAAAAGTGAAGCTGAATCCATCAGCCTCTTGTGTCAACTTTCAGAGATGCTTCTTCACACATTTCTTTAGACAGTTAGCACTTAGGCATTCAGCTCATACAGATTTAATTTATGCATTTGCTGGATTGTTGCTATGAAAAACAAACTATTATGTCATTTCTATCTTCTCACCCTTCAACCAGATTCTATTCTACTTGAACATGCAGCCCCTTCTTTCTTTCTCCCAGAGCAGTCAGTTCTCCTTACATTGGTTTTCACCTGACCAGCTTGTTCACCAGGACTTCCCCTGCTCTTAGTGAGAAGATATTAAATGAAAAGAAATAATTCATGCTCCTCCTCTCATATATTTCACTTAGAGCTCATAACATCTTGAAACTAACATAAGTACCTTTTATCTAACATTGGGAGTTCTTTAGCTACAATCCCAGTTTCTATGTAACGCAGCTTGTTGTTTCAGCCACAGTGCAGATGGCAGACAGCAAGAAAGACCCCTGTCCTCTCTCGTAGTATTGGTGCTTTCTGTTAAAAAGGAAAAAATATATTTACATGGTGTTTTTTACTTTGTCGATATAGGTAGTTGAACTCAAGGATGACAAAGGGAATAAATATAAGCACAATGAATTAAGTAAAAATGTCACTTAGAGAATGAGGTAACATATTATTTAGAAACATTTTCTAAAGGCCACAACCCATTTTACCCAGAACTAATACACTTTGAGTTTCTTTATTGAATATATGTTATTCGATGCCTATAGAGTCTTGTTTTCTTATTTATGTAGCTCACAAATTAGGCAAAATGTAAATCATCGTTTACCCATTCACTTACTCGTGCTCTCCTGTCTCTTTGAGTTTCTTCAACTATCTCCCTTATTTGAAATTATGCTTGCAAAAATTCTGTTTGTAATACTGAAATATTAAATTAGCTTAACTGTATTTTACTTCCTAATTAGGTTTCCATTAAAAGGTTCGTGATCATCTCAGTGAAGGAAGCAGGCCGGTCAGTATTTGGGAACAATCCCCGTTGCAAATGATGATCTGAAAAGCAGAGAGTCCTTCTGTGGCTCTGACACATTGAAACTGGGGTTTAGCATCACCAATGGAACTCAGAGCACCAGTCATTGCTCAGCGCTCAGACACCCAAAGCAGAGGAGGCAAGGTCAATGCGCAGGTGCAGACAGCAGGCCGCCACCCCTGTGGCCCACCTGTCCACACTCCACCCAAGCCCCTCCTTCTCTGGGGAGGCTGTCTCCCTGGTCTCTGGCTGTGCTCACCACGTTCCTCTGCAAACATCCTGTTTCTTAAAGGTCGCTGACATGATCAAAGATGATCAAACTTCCCTCATGACAATTACACTGTGCCCGAGACTAGCCTGCCCTCAGTTCCAGCTGCCACATTCAGGGTCAATAAACTATTATTCTAACTGCTTTCCACAGCCCACTGACTCGAAATTGACCGCCTGCAGCTCTGTTTTACTGCATGGAGGACAGAGAGAGAGAGAGAGATTGAGAATCGTGAATTTAAGGAAGGAAACTCCAGAGTCAAGAAAAAAATATTCAGAAAATAAAATTTTTCTAGGGATTTTGCCTAGTATGAGCCATTTAAAAGCACACACTTGGTTCAACCGCTGTCCTAATCTAGTCTGACTTGTAGGTAAGTATTGTCTAGTCTGGGCCTCCCAGGTGGCACAGTGGCAAAGAATTTGCCTGCTAATGTGGGAGACGTGAGAGACACGGTTCGATCCCTTCGACGAGAAGACCCCCTGGAGGAGGAAGTGGCAACCTAGTCCAGTACTCTTACTTGGGCAATCCCATGGACAGAGGAGACTGGCAGGCTATGGTCCATGGGGTGCTTGGTCACTGCTGAGCAACAGCACGCACAGTTATCTAGTCTTGTGTATAATAAGCTAAAATCAGTAAAATGATAGCATCTATAATTGCCACTTAAAGGGGGTGTATTTGTGGACTGTTCATGAGTTCAGGTGCTGGGCATCCTAGGGTTCCTGGGTACATCATACAGTTGATTCTCTACCATGCCCCACGAGACAGGCAAGAAATATCATCTTCGTTTCACAGATGTGGAAACGGAGGCAGACAGCTGTAAGCAGCTTTCCCAGAGACCTGGGAGTGCTCACTGGCTAGGCTGGGGTTTGAACACTCACCCTATAGCCTCGTGAGGGAACTATTAGTCTGATCTTGTCAAGAAGAAAACTGGGAGTCTGTGAAGAAGGCCGCTGACTCAGCACTGTGCTCAGGAGCCTGTCAGAAGGAGGCTTCAAACCCAGAGGCACCTCCTAAACCATCGATTTTTCCATTAAGCCAAACTGTCAGATAATCGCACTCCTGGGTCTCAGGGCTGGGCATTCAGCTCCCTCCTCATTCCTGGTGTTTCTTGTACACCTGAGCCCTTCACTGGGGTTTTCTGCAGAGTCTTCACCTTCAGCTGGTGCTGGGTGTCTGTCTGTATTGAGGAGTGAAGAGAAACCAGAACCCCAGGCATCGCTGGGCGGCTACATTTTCCCATCTGAGACCTACTGTCACATTGTCATGCTCCTGCTCTCCTGGGGACAAACATGGGCACTCTAGCCAGGAACAGAGCCCTTGAGTGCCAAGCAGTGGCTTCCTGCCCCCGGGAGGCACAGAACAGGGTTCAGCATAGGACATTTCTCGGTTACGTGGCGCTGAGCTCACTGGATTCTGGAAGCTTCTGTAGGCATCAGCAGTGACAGGAAAAGAGGTACAGGTGAACTGCAACCAGTGTGTGGTGGTAAGTGGTTCCTTGCAGCCACAAAGTAACTGAAACATGGAATTCTATCTCTCAGTGCTGAAAGCGTACTGATGTAAGAAAGATGGTTACTTATCCTTATAACTTTCCATAGATGATACTGTTAGCCCCACTTTTTAGGTGGGAAAATAAAGCTCCCAGAGGCTGAGTCACTTGCCTATCAATGTAGTAAGTGATAAGTTCGGGCTTCAAATCTTAAATTGCTTGATTCCAAAACTCATCCTTTGTTTATTCCACTCCAAAAAAGTATGCTGTTTTGACTCCTCAAAAGCCATCCAACCATAATTTGATTCATAAAAAAAAAATTGTAATAATAATTCCAGTGATAGATGGAGTAGGAGTGTGAGAAACAGTTTTTTTCCACCTGGGAGTCACTGAAACTCAATCACCTTTAAGATGTTGCTGTAAGCAGGGCGTGTGGGAAGGGACTGGTACCTCACCTCACTTGGCAGATGGAAAAAAGAGAAATAGCCGCTGGGGACCAAGGACAGCGCTGGAGAGACCGAAGCCCACACCCCCCGACCCCCAGTTCCAGCTGAAAGAACATGTAATCTCATCTTGAGCCTTGGCTCACTTAATGAGAGTTGTCTACACCTTCCGGGCTGACTTTCCAATGTATAACGTATGTCTGAACAACCCTCTCTCCATACACAAATCATTCAGACCCAACATATTATGGGGATTTTGGAGGAATGCTAGCTACAGTGTGAATAAATAGTTTGTGTTCACCTTGTAGGTGTCGGAATCACATAGGCTTCTTTGGGGAGTGATACATGGCTTATAGGCAAGACTAGATGTCCACCTGAGGACCATATATCTAATTATACCAAACAGTGGTACAGCTACATGTGTGTGTGTGTGTGTGTGTGTGTGTGTGTGTGTGTGTGTNTGCCCCACGAGACAGGCAAGAAATATCATCTTCGTTTCACAGATGTGGAAACGGAGGCAGACAGCTGTAAGCAGCTTTCCCAGAGACCTGGGAGTGCTCACTGGCTAGGCTGGGGTTTGAACACTCACCCTATAGCCTCGTGAGGGAACTATTAGTCTGATCTTGTCAAGAAGAAAACTGGGAGTCTGTGAAGAAGGCCGCTGACTCAGCACTGTGCTCAGGAGCCTGTCAGAAGGAGGCTTCAAACCCAGAGGCACCTCCTAAACCATCGATTTTTCCATTAAGCCAAACTGTCAGATAATCGCACTCCTGGGTCTCAGGGCTGGGCATTCAGCTCCCTCCTCATTCCTGGTGTTTCTTGTACACCTGAGCCCTTCACTGGGGTTTTCTGCAGAGTCTTCACCTTCAGCTGGTGCTGGGTGTCTGTCTGTATTGAGGAGTGAAGAGAAACCAGAACCCCAGGCATCGCTGGGCGGCTACATTTTCCCATCTGAGACCTACTGTCACATTGTCATGCTCCTGCTCTCCTGGGGACAAACATGGGCACTCTAGCCAGGAACAGAGCCCTTGAGTGCCAAGCAGTGGCTTCCTGCCCCCGGGAGGCACAGAACAGGGTTCAGCATAGGACATTTCTCGGTTACGTGGCGCTGAGCTCACTGGATTCTGGAAGCTTCTGTAGGCATCAGCAGTGACAGGAAAAGAGGTACAGGTGAACTGCAACCAGTGTGTGGTGGTAAGTGGTTCCTTGCAGCCACAAAGTAACTGAAACATGGAATTCTATCTCTCAGTGCTGAAAGCGTACTGATGTAAGAAAGATGGTTACTTATCCTTATAACTTTCCATAGATGATACTGTTAGCCCCACTTTTTAGGTGGGAAAATAAAGCTCCCAGAGGCTGAGTCACTTGCCTATCAATGTAGTAAGTGATAAGTTCGGGCTTCAAATCTTAAATTGCTTGATTCCAAAACTCATCCTTTGTTTATTCCACTCCAAAAAAGTATGCTGTTTTGACTCCTCAAAAGCCATCCAACCATAATTTGATTCATAAAAAAAAAATTGTAATAATAATTCCAGTGATAGATGGAGTAGGAGTGTGAGAAACAGTTTTTTTCCACCTGGGAGTCACTGAAACTCAATCACCTTTAAGATGTTGCTGTAAGCAGGGCGTGTGGGAAGGGACTGGTACCTCACCTCACTTGGCAGATGGAAAAAAGAGAAATAGCCGCTGGGGACCAAGGACAGCGCTGGAGAGACCGAAGCCCACACCCCCCGACCCCCAGTTCCAGCTGAAAGAACATGTAATCTCATCTTGAGCCTTGGCTCACTTAATGAGAGTTGTCTACACCTTCCGGGCTGACTTTCCAATGTATAACGTATGTCTGAACAACCCTCTCTCCATACACAAATCATTCAGACCCAACATATTATGGGGATTTTGGAGGAATGCTAGCTACAGTGTGAATAAATAGTTTGTGTTCACCTTGTAGGTGTCGGAATCACATAGGCTTCTTTGGGGAGTGATACATGGCTTATAGGCAAGACTAGATGTCCACCTGAGGACCATATATCTAATTATACCAAACAGTGGTACAGCTACATGTGTGTGTGTGTGTGTGTGTGTGTGTGTGTGTGTGTGTGTATACATATAAGCAGTTTAGAATTATCTGTGGGAGTTGGGGTATGAAGAAAGGCCATGGTTTTCCTGGAAATTCCTCTAGAAGTCACAATATTGAATGCAACATAAAAGTCACTTCACTTTCATTACTCTGGAAAATGTCTTGTTGGTTCTGCCCTATTTCACAAGTTCTTACCTTGATATTAATTCACAGTGACCATTCTTAGCAGGTGAACACAGGTCTTTGGAAGGCAGGATGGTCATGGGCAATGTGCAGGGACCACGAGAAATGTGTCAAACCCTTCTTGTTGCCGACGTCTCAAAGCACAGGAGTGAAATGCTTGCAACGAACAGGACAAAGGGAACCTCCATCACCACCAACCTCCCCTAGCTGCCTCACTGTGCCGGAGACCTGAGCCCCAGCTTTGTCTGTGTGTGTATGCATTGGACATGTCCACCCAGAGAAAGAATTTGAGGGGAGAAATCTGGGAATGATGGCTAACCCAGCCCATCCATGGCCAACCCCTTGCACCGCTGCTATATGAAACCTGCTGCTCCGGGCCACCCCTGCAGCCTCAGGACCACGGAGAGGGGAAAAAGCCCTGAAGATGAGAGTCGGTTTGAGCTATAGTGGAATTACAGCCACGCGGTGAGAAAACACAAATTTGGCCCCTGCACAGGCATATATTGTCTTGTCCAGAAATTAATTTTCATATCAAAAAGTAAACCATATAACTCCTGAAACTGAATTGAACAAGAAAGAGAAAATGCGGCAGATACAACCCCGGGCCCTGGGGTGTCAGCCTTGTACTGGCATTAATATTTCCGACAGAGTTTGAGAAGAAGGGGAACTCCCCCCACACCTCCCTGCCTCACTCGAGGGCAGCAACCAAGAATCAGATTCTACGCGGAAGAAATTTGCGGAAGCCAAAGGAAGGGAGGGGGAGGAGGCACGTAAAAGAGAAAGAAAAAGGGGAAAGGGAGCAGAGAGCACAGACATCATAAAACCAGGCCCATTCATCTTCCCCGGGATCAGGAAGGGAGAAGGAAAATGATGTCTGATGCGCTTTTCTGAGCTCTGGAGGGCAAATGAAATAACAAATAAGAAAACGCTGAAAAAATCAACACAGTTTATACCAGATAAAAACAGAGGGGCAGTAAAACAAAGAGCATGAATGGGTTTTCTTCTACTGAGACGTGGAGCCGAACAAGCAGGCTAACTGAACTTCAGAACAGAGATTCTCCTCGATGTGGGCTGTTTGTGGTCAGCCTGGAGTAGGTCCTAAGACAAGGGGTGAGACCCCCTCCCAGTCCAGCTCCTGTGCTCCTGCGATATGCCCCTCCCCTTCCACTCCACCTAGAATCTTCCCAACTGCCTGTTCTTAGCCCTCGTTGCACAAAGTGGGTGGGGCTCATCTCACGTGACCAACGGCCCCCTCTTATGTGAGCTGCCATACTTAAGAGGCTACCTTATCTAGTGCCACATATCAATACATCAGAACCCAGTGAGTGTCCATTCCTGCCCTCCTCCCCTTGACACCATTAGCCTGACAGCTTGACATTCACAGGATGTCAACTTTCTAAATTCTAAAGGTAGAGCACTCTCATGCATTTGAAGGAGCAGGTATAATTTTAAGCTCCCCGAGGACAGTTATTATGTGCAGGGTTCTTGCCATGGCAGTGGTCCCTGCACAGAAATAATGGCTTATTTATAAAGTTAAGCCATGTCTCAATAATACATGAGGATATGATGGGTCAACACTGAATTCTCAGCTGAGACGGACAAACTTCCTTCCAGGACAGAAGCGGGGATGGCGATCCTCTCCACCCTCATCCCTTCCTCCCTCTTCTCTCCTCCCCTGTGCTGCCCAAGGAGAAGCCAGGGGGATTTTTTGCACAACTTTAATGAACTTGAGTTAAGCTGATCATCTACCTCTTTCTCTCGTCTTTGTTGTGTCCTGGGCTGCCTTGCCAGGGAGTAAACAGAGTTTGGCAGATATGTTACATATCTTGGGAGCTGAAAGATCCCTGGCTTCCTGTCATCTCCAGCTGATAAAGTGTCAAATGAGATGGAACAAAAAGTGAGATCCCTTTCTCAGGAGCAGCAAGCCCTGGACTGACTGATGTTAGGAGGAGCCAGAGCAGGCAGTGGGCGGAGCTGCCCGGACCCTCCCAGATGCTTCAGTGCTTCCTAAGCAGAGCAGATTTTGTCCTGGGCAGACGATGCCACTTCCAAAGCTGCCTAACGGAATGCATCTGCTGAGGACTTTGGAACGTGTAGGCAGTGGAATAGACCTGGCAGACGGGTGGAGGACAGATAAAGGTGGGTGAGTAGGTAAAGGAGAGGCAGAACTATTTCCATGGCCTGGTGGATACTAAGTAGCTTCTGTCATGTGGAAACAGCTCTGGAATCTAGGACTGGCTGCCCAGGGTTGTAGATTTCCAGCATTAAATTGAGGCATCTGACTGAGGACAAGGCGTTTTTCCGAGATCCATTTCTCCCTTTTGAAATAGTGGGAATTAAATCAGTGTTGAGAGGAACAGCTTATCCAATGCCCTACTTTTTTAATTTTTTTTTTTTGGTATGTTATAAAACTGAGACACAAGGAAATGAAATTTGTGGAGGATTCTACTGCTTTGGGGTTTCCCTGGTGGCTCAGTGGTAAAAAATACACCTGCAATGCAGGAGACACGGGTTCAATCCCTGAGTCAGGAAGATCCCCTGGAGAAGGAAATGGCAACCCACTCCAGTATTCTTGCCTGGATAATCCCATGGACAGAGGAGCCTGGCGGGCTACAGTCCATGGAGTGGCAGAGTTGGATTCAACTTAGAGGCTAACCAACAGCAACTACTGCTTTGAGTGTTTATACAGACGGACTCAACCGTACCCAAGGATATCTGTCTAGAATGGAGAACCTGGGGTGTGGCCAAGGTCTCTGACCCCCACCACTCCAGGGCTCTCTCACCAACATGTGCATGTTCTGGCAACGTTCATCTTTGTCATAAAAGTAATAGAAGGAACACCTGTGTTACAGAACACAGAAGCCCTCAGAGAAACCGCCAAGCACCAGGTGAACGTAGCCATGACTGAGGGTCAGTTAAAGGTAAAACTTTAAAGGTGTTCAAAGCCAAACACCTTGCCATAGGACACACAAAACAGAACTTGACTATTCTGTTTATTTTTTTCCCTCCTGATTTTGTTTCAGACAGTAAAGTGCCATCCTCTCGGACTTTCAATACCCAGGTGCTTCATCAAAATGACTGTTGTGTTACTATAGTATGTTTCATTTAGAAACATTCATTTTACCCAACTTTTCTCATGAGTTGTATGCCTGGTAATTGCATCCATTTCTCAGATGAAGAAACTGAGGGTCAGATTCAATAGGGTGCACAGAACACCCTTGGTGGGAAATACAGTGTAAAATTCCCCATAAGCCCTACAAAGCATTCACAGGAACTGGACAGCTGGGAGAGGGCCTGGGAGTCTCGCCAGTGTCTAGCCAGAGAGGAAATATTCTTCAGTGTGGCTCTCATAATGAAAGAGTTGTCCTTCCTTTTCTTGATCTTTTTTTTTTTTTTTTTTTCGCCTTTGCAGCACATTTTTGGCAGGATCAGCTAAATAAGTGTTATACATCCTAGTACCTCTTGAGACCTCGGTGGCAAAAAGGCCATTGAGTAAGAAGCAGAGAATTTTCAAGCTCTCTGGGAGGATTTTGTCACATATTCCTGGCCAATCTTATTAGCACCTTTCACAGGGAACTTAGCCCCTTGGTTGAATTTTCTTAGCTCTCTCAGTATTTGCCATCTCATTTGTATTGTTCTTGGTGTTATTTTAATTATTCTTCATTCTTATGATTGGATTTTAATTTTCTGAGCAGCCCCTGGGTGATGGTGGAGAAATAATAAAAAGAGATAAAATAATAACTGTTGTGAGGAGTGGCACAGGATATACTGTGCTGCTGTCATACAGATATTGTTATTGGATTATTAATAGATTATTAATAATGATACTAGTAGTGGCAGTAATGAAGTAGTTTTCATCTGGAAGCTGAGAGCATGTTAGAGAAATATAACTTGTGCATGTTCACATATGTTAGGGTAGTGTAAGGGGAGAAGTCTGGGTGTTAACAATGTCTCTACCCTAAACTTAGAGAAAATAGGGCAATACAAACTCAAGGAAGAGCAGGGAGTCACTAACATGAGCAGTGCAATTAGGGACAGGCGTCAAATTCTTGTCTCTGTGTTCTGCGAATGATGAATGATGAGGGTCACTCCTTTAGGATGGGACCCAGTCCTGTTCACCTCTGGGTCCCTCTAACACACTAGGAAACATATACCTGGCCCACAGTGTGTGTTTGCTGAAAGAGTGGAAGGCAGGGAGGAAGGGAGGCAGGAATAAGGAAGGAGGGACTCACTAAAGTAGAAAGGTGTCGATTAAAGTCAGAGAGGAATCTGCAGAGGACAAGTCAGCTTCTGGGCGGGGGGCCGAGCAGGCAGAGTGACGGGTGGGAGCTCAGCGACTAACATGGTTGTCCTCATCTTCCCTTGCCCCTGCCCCCCGGCTCCACCACTTCCCCATGTGGGTGCTCTGCTGTCTGCTGTCTATACTGGACAGGAGTCACTGCTCACTGCTACTTTAAGCCCATTTTCAGGTCATCGAAAAGTTACTCCAAAAAAGTACCTGTTACTGTAGACAAAAAAAAATTAATGAACAGTGATGCTCTTTATAACATTATTCATAATATTAGATCATTGGAATTATCTTAATGATCAATAATAGGAGGATGTTACATAAATTATGGCCTAACAATATGATAGATTATTATGCAGCTATTAAAAGAGGCCTTTTAAAGGCATGGGAAAATGTGATGTGGTTAAATAGGTGAAGAAAAAAGAAAAAAAAAAAAACAGGAAAGGAAACTAGAGGGCAAGGTCCTGGTTAGCGGAGCAAGGAAGGAGGAAGTTGGATTAGTAGGTTCATCTTGGGTACCATGCTATGGGGATTTGGGTTTAACTCATGGACATGGGCTTCCCTGGGGGCTCAGAGAGTAGAGAATCTGCCTGCAATGCAGGAAACGCAGGTTCAGTCCCTGGGTCGGGAAGATCTCCTGGAGAAGAGAATGACTACCAACCCCAATATTCTTGCCTGGAGGATTTCATGGACAGAGGAGCCTGGCAGGCTACAGCCCATGGGATCACTAAGAGTCAGACACAACTGAGCAACTAACCCTTTCACTTTATGGAGATGGGGAAACAGCAAAATTTCTTTGTAAAAGAGTAATGTATCTGTCGTTTGTCATTAAATCAAGGCTTTACTATTTAGTTAAAAATTAGATTTATCTAATAGCATGTTAAGGCTATAAATTAATAAGTGATTATCACCGTAATGGTGTTAATGTAAAACATTATATTATATTAACAGAATCAATCAAAAAAGAAACAAAAACATATAATTAGGAACAAATGACTAAAGCACATGAGACTTTGTAACTTTCCCAGGTATATATTATTTGCAGGATGTAATAGTTGAGAATATTATTAATTGATTTGATTCTTCTCAGAGGGATAGCTCTTTAATAAAAATGAAAATTATAGCTCATTTTTTTTCTCCTACTCTGCTTTCTATAACAAATCAGTGTTTTAATGTTTAGAAGTTCTTTGTGAAACTGACATGTGATTCGTTATCATGTAATGGTAAGTATGTAATTATGATAGCATGGTTCTTGTTTTATGCAGCAGTATAATTAAAATAATATTTGAAACAGTAAAAATGCATGTGGAAAAATATACATCATCTACAGACTTGCACCATGTACCCTGGAAAATGAAAAATGCCCACACAAATAGGCATCATCCACAAATAGTCCTATGTCTTCTAAGAATGCATAAACCTCTCATGGCAAATGTCACATTTCACTTCAAAATATGTGTTTTTGTCCAAATAGCTTTTGATACTGATTGTAACATAATTCCACAGCAATAAGAGAATAGATGCTGTGTGATTTTAGTAGTTTTAGACCATAAAGTGTTTGCACCCTGTTCTGTATCCCTGGATATGTCCCAGTGTCTCCAGTGTTTAGAGTCTATGGGAACTTGAATAGAATTTGTTTCCTGCTATTGTGTGAAAATTTGTATAAATCTTAGTTATGTCGAACTGGTTCATAGTACTTTTCAGATCTATTATGTCATTCTATTAATACTTCTCTGTCTATTCATTCTACTATTATTTGCGAGACTGATATTGAAACTTCAACTAAAGATCTTAATTTATCTACCTAAAGTATAATCGTAATATACAGTTGAACTATATGTAACTTTGTTCTGTACTTTCCAAATCTCCTGTAAATATGTTGTCATACTTTCATAATTCAAATAATAAAAAAGAGAGGAAAATAATACACAAACCTATCGATACAAACAGGACTGAAGAATATAGGCCCAGGCTGGAGATTATGAGACTTCATGTGACAAAATGACCCAAGAAAATCAAACGTGGGAGAGAGGGATTTTATTAAAATTACAGCTGATATATTGCCTCAAAATTTGCCCCAAGGAAATCTCACAGAGAGAACGTTCGTGTTCAGTTCGACGTGTCTGATGACAGCGGAAAGAGGATCAGAGCGGCGGAGGGTGACCAGCAGACCTGGAGATGGTGAGGGCCTGGGGGACTGCAGGGCAGCGGGAAACAGAGGGGGCGATGGAGACCGACTGCGGCAGCGTGACCAGGAAGAGGAGGCCGATGGGACAGAGAATGAGGAGCGAGGCGGATATTCATAAAGACCCAGGTTTCTGGCTCAGACAACCGGGTGAATAAATAACAAATGGGGCTAATAAATAACAAAACGCAAGCTCGATTCCGCACTTTCTATTGTACTGAGAACTTGCTACAGCTTATCTCATTAATTCTCATGACAGCCCTGTGAAACAGGTTCCTTAATTGTCTTCACTTTACCGAAGAATAAACGGAGGCCTGGAGCATGCACATAAAATGTGCCCAAAGTCACCCAATTAAGACGTTGCTGTGATAGTGAAATTTGAAAATGCACGCCTCTTCCTGACCTGTTATACCACGCACAGTAGGACATCAGATGGACAGGCATATGTGCAGAGAGCAGCCCAGCTGGGGTGGGGGTGGGAGGATTGTGCAGAGGGATCACCGAGGTACCAAGCAGCTACCACCCATCACCAGCAGACACAGCCCAAGGAGTATTCTCCAGAGAAGAGCGATTCTCCATCGCTGAGCCTGTGTAGGGCTGGCTCCTCGCCTCTGAAAATGCATTTGGGTGAATTCAGTCATGAGGTTCAGCTGCCTGCCTGCTGGTGAATTTCATCAAAGAAGCGTGGCAGCCTACATTCAGAGCCAATTCTGTTATGATTGCTTCTACTAAATCAGGAAGAAAATGGAAAAGATTGACATACGCAGACACAAGCTTGAGCAGAAGTCTGGAGAGGTGATGATCGGTGCCCCAGCCATGACCTTTATTTTCCATTAATGGACCTGGGTGAGTGTCAGCTGTGTCTGAAGCTGCATAAAATGCACTGAAATAAGAGGGATAAGCAGGAACCGCTAAGAGCCCTTTTAGAGGAATTTGGAGTTGATTAGATAACATCATATACAAGGAAACGCTCTGATCTCAGACGCAAATGGAAGATTGGCATCAAAACCAAGCACTGACCTGCCCAACCAGACTGAGTTATTTTAAGCAACATGAAAATGAGAGCTGATCTACATACCTTTGATCTAAAGGAACCAGATAAGTATAAAGTCAAGAAAGATCCACAATGCTCATGGTTTTCTTTGGATTTCTCTAAATAGAGCAAAATTAGGGTCAAGAAATTGGACATGAAGGTACAGAAAGACAACATGGGAGGCGGTTAAGGCTGTGGACCCTGAAAAATTTTAGAACCAACAATCAGGTCTCCCATTAAACTATGACTATTTTCCTGGCCTGAGAAATTATAAGGGAAAACAACTCTACATTCTGAATCTCTAAGGTATTTCACTGGTTTTAATAAAAGCGGTCTAGCAGTCTGATGTCAGAAGCACCGGGTAATAATACCCTAAGGAGAATAAAAATAGTTTTTTGTTTTTTTTTTAATACTGATTTTGTTCTGGAACAGGAAAGAATCTTCCTGGGGACTGTTCTATTTCGGAGAGAAACCACTGACCTCAGATATTTTGCTGATCCTAACAGAATTCCTTAAAATTTGAATTGTGCTTTTCAGGAGGTACCCTAGATCCATACCTGGCTATTAATCATTTTTCTTCTTCTTCCCTTTCTCCCATTTAACTCTCCCACTAAGTATGGATGTTTCCCAACGCTCAGGGATTCCTTGCTCTTCTCCTCCTAGAACTCAGATCTCTGCACAACTTCAGTAACCACCCATGGGGTTTATCACAAAACTCAAAGTCCAGTCTCATCCACTCACATACATGCCCACTTTATAAGACATATATTACCCCTTGGGCATATTCAGATCTATCATCCCCACCTCAAATGTATCATGTTAATAACAAATATGCTGAAAATATGCAAGCAGCCAATAAGCACATGAAAAGATGCCTCAATTCATCAGGGAAATAGAAATCCAAAACATGGTTATCACTGCACAGCATCTGGGATGGCTGTAATCAAAAGACAGGCTCTGACAATCGCTGGTGAGGATGAGAACTTGGAGCTTTCATCCTTGGCTGGAGGGAAGGTAAAATGGTGAGACCAGATTGGAAAACAATTTGCTAGTTCTCCCAAGTGTTAAACACAGAATCACCAGTTGACCCAGAAATTCCAATCCTGGGTGTATACCCAAGAGAAAGGGTAACCCAAGTGTTAAACACAGAATCACCAGTTGACCCAGAAATTCCAATCCTGGGTGTATACCCAAGAGAAAGGGTAATGTGCATGCTTAGTCACTCAGTCATGTCCAACTCTTCGTGACCCTACATACTGAAGCCTGCCAGGCTCCTCTGTCCACAGGATTCTCCAGGCAAGAATACCGGAGTGGGTTGTCATGCCCTCCTCCTTCTCTACCCAGGGATCGAATCTACATTTCCTGCATTGGCAGCTGGATTCTTTACCCACTGAGCCACCAGGAAAGTCCAAATAATAATGCTGCTGCTGCTGCTGCTGCTAAGTTGCTTCAGTCATGTCCGACTCTGTGTGACTCCATAGACGGCAGCCCACCAGGCTCCCCTGTCCCTGGGATTCTCCAGGCAAGAACCCTGGAGTGGGTTGCCATTTCTTTCTCCAATGCATGAAAGTGAAACATAACAGTGAAGTCGCTCAGTCGTGTCCGACTCTTAGCGACCCCATGGACTGCAGCCCACCAGGCTCCTCTGTCCATGGGATTTTGTGATAATATATGTCCACAAAAAACTTGTATATGAATGTTAATAGCTGCATTACTTTTATTTACTTGCAATGACCACCAAAAATATTAAATCTATCCTAAATCTGAAAATACTGAGAAAGTGTCTGGGCAGATCAGGGCATAATCTACAGAGAAGAGATTTTTTAAGTCTATATGATTCAAAGGAGGAGGTACTGGTTAAAATGTTAAAAGAGGAGATAACACTTTTAAAAGGGTTAGGAGAGATTTAAAGGGGACTTGCAAAACACAAAGCCTCTAAGGGAGAAAAAAAGGTCAAAAAGGAAGGTAGAAATGCTCTTGGCAATAGAATTGTGTAAAAGAAAAGAAAAATAAGAAGGCAAATTTAGGGTGCTGGGTCACACAAAGTCAGACACAACTGAAGCGACTTAGCAGCAGCAGCAGCAGCAGGGTAAATTGTTAGTCTCTCAGTCCTGTCTGACTCTNTTGGCAATAGAATTGTGTAAAAGAAAAGAAAAATAAGAAGGCAAATTTAGGGTGCTGGGTCACACAAAGTCAGACACAACTGAAGCGACTTAGCAGCAGCAGCAGCAGCAGGGTAAATTGTTAGTCTCTCAGTCCTGTCTGACTCTTGCAACCTCATGGACTGTAGCTTGCCAGGCTCCTCTGTCCATGGAATTCTCCAGGCAAGAATACTGGAGAGGGTTGCCATTCCCTTCTCCAGGCGATCTTCCCAACCCAGGGATCAAACCTGGGTCTCCTGATAGTAGGCAGATTCTTCACCGTCTGAGACACCAAGGAAGCTATAGGGTAAAAGAAAATCATAAAACTGGAAAACTCAGAATCTTTCCCCTACAACCAAACAAAAAACAAACAAAGAAACCCCTAGATTGTGCTATAGTGATTGTGGATAAGAGGTTTTTATGGATCATGCTCTGGGTGAATAAGAACTCTCTGATTAAACCTAGGTTACAGATGTTTTCTCCCATGTTTACTTTTAAAAGTTCTATAATTGTGTACTTATAGATTTCTGATGTATTTTGAGTTCATTTTTTGTTTAAGGTATATATAGCCTTTAGGTTGAGGCTCAGTTACCGGTTTGCTTTTATAGCAACATTATTCATGATAACCAAAGAGGGGAAATATTACAATTTTCTATTGATTAATTAATGGATAAATAAAATGTGGTATATTCAGACAATTGAATATTATTCAGACGCGCGAGAAAAGGAAGCACTGATTCACGCTACCACACGGATCAGTCTTGGAAACATTGGGCTAAATGAGAGGACTCACACCAAAGACCACATATAGAATAGTCCCATGTACTTTGCTGCTAAGTTGCTTCAGTCGTGTCCGACTCTGCGCGACCCCACAGACGGAAGTCCACCAGGCTCCCCCGTCCCTGGGATTCTCCAGGCAAGAACACTGGAGTGGGTTGCCATGTCCTTCTCCAATGCGTGAAAGTGAAAAGTGAAAGTGAAGTCACTCAGTCCTGTCCGACTCTTAGCGACCCCATGGACTGCAGCCCACCAGGCTCCTCCATCCAAGGGATTTTCCAGGCAAGAGTACTGAAGTGGGGTGCCATTGCTTTCTCCCCCATATACATTAAATGTTCAAAATAAGCAAATCCAAGAGAAATAAGGGGTTTCTCAGGTGGCGCTAGTGGTAAAGAATCCACCTGTCAATGCAGGAGACCCAGGAGACTTGGGCTTGATCCTTGGGTTAGGATGATCTCCTGGAGAAGGGAATGGCTACCCACTCCAATATTCTCACCTGGAGAATTCCATGGACAGAGGAGCCTGGCTGGCTATAGTGCGTGGGTTGCAAAGAGTTGTACACAACTGAATGGCTGAGCATACACAGAGAAATAAAGTAGCAGTCCCTGATTGCCAGGGACTGGGAGGACAGGGAGGGAGAGTGATGACTAATAGGTACAGGTTTTCTTTTGGGAATGATTAAAACAGTTTCTGGAGACAGTGGCTATGATTGCACAATTTCATGAATATACTAAAACCCACTGAATGGTATACTTTAAAGGGGTATATTTTAGAAAGATAAATATCATATTTTTATGTATATGGAATCTAGAAAAATGGTACTGAAGAATTTATTTACAGGGCAGCATTGGAGAAACAGACATAGAAAATAGACTTATGGGCATGGGGAGAGGGGAGGAGAGGGTGAGATGTATGGAGAGAGTAACATGGAAACTTACATTACCATATCTACCAAATAGATAAACAATGGGAATTTGCTGTATGGCTCAGGAAGCTCAAACAGGGGCTCTATATCAATCTAGAGGGCTCTAGACTGATCTAGGGTTGAAGCGGGAGATGGGAGGGGATATATGTATACCTATAGATGATTCGTGTTGAAGTTTGACAGAACACAACAAAATTCTGTAAAGCAATTATCCTTCAGTAAAAAAATAAATTTAAAAAAGGGTGCATTTTACTCTGTATAATAGGCTCTGGGTTCATCTACCTTATTAGAACTGAGTCAAAGAGAAAGACAAATTTTGTATATTAGCATATATATGTGGACTCTGGAAAGATGGTACTGAATGGAGATGCAGACATAGAGAACAGACTTGTAGACACAGTGAGGGGAGGAGAGGTTGGGACGAATGGAGAGAGTTGCATTGAAACATACATTACCACATGTAAACTAGATAGCCAGTTGGGGTTTGCTATATGATGGAAGGAGCTCAAACCTGGTGCTCTGTGACAACCTAGGGGTGTGGCATGGGGTGGGAGGGAGATTCAGGAGGGAGAGAACATATGTACCTACGGCTGATTCATGTTGCTGTATGGCAGAAACCAACACGATGTTGTAAAGCAAATACCCTCCTATTAAAAAGAACTACATAAAAAATAGAAGGGTACATTTTATAGTATGTGAACAACAATGTCAATTTTTGTAAATGAACTTGTTTTCATAAATATCTCATGGGAATATTGGGATGTTGTCTAAATCTCCCATCTTCATGGGTGACTGACAGGGTGCGCTTGCATTGACCCCAGAAGTATCTACCAAGTGTTTATCCTATGTCGTGGCTTTAACAGCTAACATGTACCAACCACTCAGCTCATCCCAGTTGTTTTACATGGATTAACACATTTAATCTTCACCATGACCCCTTCAAGCAGATGAAAAACTCAGGGCAGTAAGGTTATGTATATATGCATACATTTTTGCTGTTGTTTAATTGCTAAGTTGTGTCTGACTTTTGGCGACTCCATGGATTATAGCCCCACTGGGCTTCTCTGTCCATGGGATTTCCCAGGCAAGAATACTGGAAAATGGGTTGCCATTTCCTTTCCAAGAATCTTCCCAACCCAGGGATTAAACCCACATCTCCTGCATTGCCTGCAGATTCTTTACTACTGAGCCACCTGGGAAGCCCCATATGCATATGTATACACAATAGAATATTACTCAGCCATAAAAAAGAATGAAGTATTTCCATTTTCTGCAGCATTCATGGAGAATATCATACTAAGTGAAGTAAGTCAGAGAAAGATAAATATTATATACCAGTTATAGTTGGGATCTAGAAAATAATATAAATAAATCTATATGCAAAGAAAAAAAACACATGGTTACCAAAGAGGGAAGGAAGGGGAAGCATAAATTAGGACTATGGAATTAACACATATAGACCAGCATGCATAAAATAGATAAATTACTGTACAACACAGCAAGCAATATTCAGTGTTTTGTAATAGCCTATAATGGAATATAATATATATATAATAAAAATAACATATAAAAATATGTATAAAACTGAATTGGTCTGCTATATACCGAAACTAAACCAATATTGTAAATCAACTAAATTTCAATTAAAAATAAAATAAGGTCGCAGAGAGAGTTCAACATAGATAATCCCATTCCACATTTTATAAACTGCTCTCCATCTTTTAGCAGAAAATAAAATGGAAAAGCAAAACACACTGCTCTGAGTTTGCTCCTGTAATTGTTCTTTTCTTGACTGATTCTGCCTTCCACTGTCCAAATCCTACCTGTTCTGCGGGGCCTACGGTCAGTCACCTCTTCCCAACACTTTGTTTCTTTCTGCTGTTTCTCCCGGAGTCCTTGACCTGTGTCCCGGGAGATCAGAGGCAGCAGCACCGTTTCAGAACTTGGTGGTGATGCAAGGGCTCAGACCCTCTGCATCTGGGACTTGGGCTCAGAAACATGCGTCTTCACAGGCCCTGCATGTAGTCCTGATGCACCAAAATTTAGAACCAACCCCGGGGACCAGAGTCACCTCTTTAGAGTGGCACGTCTGTCCTCTCTCTCTTCAGATCAACACCACCCAGTGGGCTCTCACCTCACTGTTAGCAAAACCCAGCCTCCGTAACAGCTTTCAGGGTCCTATACGTCCACTGCTTCCCCTTTGCCTGCCTGACATCATGTGCCCAACCCCCACTGCCCCGTCTCTCCCGCCATTCTAGTCACAGCATCCAGTGACTGGAGAAGGCGCCAGGCTTGCTCCTGCCTCAACACCGTCATTGGGACGGCTTTCCGAGCCTGTCACATGCTCCCCTGATGTCTGCATGGCTTGGTCCCTCCCTTCCTCCAGGTCCTTTCTTTTGTGACACCTACCCTGGTCATACTACTTACAATTAGGCTTGCCCCCATCAAGACTACTCATTCCTGTTTTCTGATTTTTTTCTCCATTGGATATATCTGCATGTAACACTGTATATATTTCACATCCTCAAATTTTTCATTGGTCATCTCACTCTGCAAGGATGTTAGCTAAGAGACCAGACATCTTGCTTCATGTTTTCCCGTTTTGTTCATTGACACAGTATCTGACTCATGTGGTGATGAATATTCAATACCTGTTTCTCAAATGTATGAATTTAGCACTTCTTTCCTGTCTACCCTGTTTACGAGCGACCCCATTCATTGTTGTCTTTATGGTCAACTAGTGTGTTAGCTTCATGAATGACCCTCTTCACCACCATGTCCAGCACCAAGCTGTGAACTTAGAAAGCACGTGATGCTTCTTAATTATAGATCTGACCACATTGTCCCTTGGACCTGGGATTCAAGACAGAAGACCCATGTGATGCCCCTTATTCGTCCAGAGCTCCCTCCTCTCCACTCCCTCCAACTCACAGCTCAAAGTGCCCAGCCTGCTCCCTCTTCCCCTCCAGCCACGACTCCCGGTCCTCACCCCTGACATGTAAAGAGTCCACTCTCGCTGGCTGCTGTCCCCGCCCCCAGGCTCTGCCTGCTCAGGCAGCCTCCATCTGTCCCTCAGCCGAGTTCCAGCGACACAGCATGACAGGCGAGATCCATAATTTATTACTGCCCTTCTGCAGGGCCTTTTCTTTCATTCTCTCTCTCTCAGGCATCACTTGTACCCAGGCCTTAGTCAACACCATCAAAGGGACTGCAGGTGTTTGAAAGGTCCCCAAACGAAGGTAATTCGAGTCAAGTAATGCACTAAGGTTAGTAATGAGAGATTCTGGAACATTCTGTGCTGGGAGAAAAACATCCATCTTCCTTTAAGAAGTGCCCTGGACTCTCTCCACCACCCATCTTACATGCATTTGCCTGAATGTATAGGAAAATCACATTTTGCTCTTGAAGAAACATGTGCAATGTTTAAGGTGAAGAATCCCTGAGAGGGGGCCAGTCAGCACGCATGAGTTGTCTTCTCAAACCTCGGTAGGCAATATGTGTTTTTAATAATCATTTGGTAATTAACAGCTGTGATTCAAAGCCTTTCATTTGGAAAAATAATAATAATTTTACTTCCTGGTGCCAGGAGCCAGATGGGCAGCTGAAGAGAGAAGCCTCCAGCTATGTATCAGACAAGTAGAGAAGGTGGGGTCCACAAGCTCCCTGGTGACCTTGCAGCTGGTGCAACATCTGGACAGGAGAACAAAGCCACGGCCTGGTACCTGCACTCCTCCCCCCGACACACACTTCCACTTGGCACTAATCACGGTGCCAGTATACAATCCCAGCTCGAAAAGGTATAGCCCCTCCCTCTGCTGACTCGTTAGAAATGACCTCCTTTAAAAGATGCACTGCCAGATACATAATGTCAAACTGAGAAATTATTTTGAAATTTGCTGTAAAGCAATTGCATTGGCCCTTAGGCCTTCTTGCTGCTGGTCATCACCATCTCCCTTCTCCCTGCCCCCTGCTGGTTTCGGTCACCTCAGGGTCAGCAAGTAGCAAACCACCTTTGAAGCATCACCTGTCTGTTTCAGAGAGAACTTCACACATCTCTCTCTCTCCCTCAACACTCACACACACACACACACACACACACACACATCTCTCTGCTGAAGATATCAGAAGTGGAGAAATAAGATAAAGAAGGAAACTAACAAGAAGAAAATGATCTGGATGTATTTTTATTACATTTCTCATTACTTCCAGTGTCTGGTGTCTTAGAGGCTTGGAATATGATGGCTGGAATTTATCTTCTTGTCTGAAACCATGACTTGGCATGGTTTTGAGGCTATGCTATCATTCTCATTCAAAGAAAGAGAGGAAGAATGGAAGGAACGAAGAGAAGGAAGAAGGAGGGGAGGGAAAACAGAAGGGAGAGTAGAAGTGGTCTTGGATAACCTACCACGATTATGCCTGACTTTATTTGCTGTATGTTTAGCATGAACCTATCACAGGATGCATTCCACACAGCAAAGACATCTTTGAGGAGACTGAATCCTGGCCCAGCAGCTGTGTGAGCTACATCACTTGAGTGGAAGATGACTAGTGGTCACTGATTCTTGGCTCCACACTATTCCATCCATCAGCAGGAACAATAGCTGGGCTGGAGTTGCCTTTCCAATTCTGCTTTGAGGGGCTTAGTATTTTGATGGTTGCCATGGCAAGGAGGCTTAAAACACTATTGGATGATATGAAAGGCAGAAGATAATGCTTCATGACTTTCAATAGCCAGGCTCTGAAAAGAGGATTTGGGCATTTCTTTCTTTCTTTTTCTTTTTTGTGTGGAAAGAATCGTAAACAGAATCAGAAGAACTGGAATCCAGTTTCAGATGGGCCATTAAATAATTATGTGACTGTAGATGACTTCACTTCTGGACAGAAAAATTAGAAAGTAGTAATGAATTTAGTGAAATGTTGGGATTTTAAGAGCATAATAATATAAAGTATGTCAGAGAGTTGGAATCTGGTCCCTCCTCTCCATTAACCAGTGATGAGACTGAGCTTTATAGAACGATATTTTAAACACATAGAGGTATTGATACGGTGGAAATCAGATGACTGAAAAAAATAAAAATAAGAGGAATTTCAACCATATTTACATCTGTTATTATTTACTGGGCACTGACTATTACGTGCCCAGTAATATTATAAATTACTATTACCAGACATTAAGTCTAGGCTTTACAAGCATTATTTGCTTGAATATTCACATCAACTTTAAGACAGAGATGATGCAATCCTACTATACAGATCAAGGGTCTAAGAGGAGGTCTAGGTAAGGTCATTACCATCGAGCAGTCACACGTCTCTGGTGAGGGGAGGGGGGACTCAGGTCCAGGCATACATGACACAGACTCTGCTTTTAGCCATCGTTTTTTTTCAGTAACTCCACTGTGTCTGACTCTTGGCAATCCCATGGACTGTGTCCCTCCAGGCTCCTCTGTCCATGAGATTTTCCAGGCAAGAATCCTGGAGTGGGTAGCCATTTCTTTCCCCAGGAGACCTTCATGACCCAGAGATCAAACCCAGATTTTGTGCACTGCAAATATTATCATAATTTATGATCATGAAGACCTAAGGAGGGAAGCACTATTATCTCCATGTCATAAATGAAAAAATCAAAGCTCAGAAGGTTTAGGTGACGTGTCCAAGGTCATCCAGCCAGTAACGAGAGTCACCAGGAATCTCTCCATCGTCCTTAGCCCCCAAAGTCACTGTGCGAAGATGAAATTTAACAGAGGCAGAGGAGCATCATAGTTTAAAGAAAAGAGAAACTCTGTCATCTCCTGGGTTCCAGTGGTAATTATATTGCGATTAGCTGGGTTATTCTAGTTCCTCGGGGTCACTTATCCTAATTGGGCTGGAGGATTTTTGAAAGGGTAACAACATTATGTACTTTAAAAGTTACTTTCCATTTTTCTTCCTAGTTCTAAAATCATTAATTTAATGTGCATTAATTTTTTTTTCCCTAGGAAAGGAAAACAATTTTCATTAACTCTAAAATGAAAATGTGCTATGCACAAACCCTGAAGAAAAACTGGCAATAATTATCCTTTAAGTACTTGGAATGGACCAGCACTGTATGCATGCTCTACTGATCTAATTCCCACACAACCCTGTAAAGCAGGGACTCATCATTATTCCCGTTTTATCAACAAGATGGTTGAGGCAAAGAAAGGTATTTACACGTGATCTTAGAGAGGGTAAGTATCAGAGATGAGACCTAAACTTAAGCAGCCCGTTTCACAGTCCACACTTTTAACTACCGTAATATACTGTCTTCAGAGTCAAAAGAGCTCTTTAGCCTACCAGAAGTCAGCACAGTACTAAACTGCACTGGGAATTCAGGGAGAGATGCAAAGAGTTCAAGCCTGGGGGACAGACAGTTAGGTCTGACTTGCAACATTGCCACCATCATTAGGCCGCCAAACTTATCAAACTAAGAATCTGACTAATCTCCCCCACCCCGTTCCTAACCGTCCCTATAGGTCTGTTGAATGGATGAATGATTTTGCGCGTGTGTGTGGAGCTCACCTTCTAAATTATACACATCTGATTCCGAAGTCTAACAGCATTCTGTTTTCCAGGACTGCCTCCCAGAACACATCAGTACAGAGCTGTCCAAAGCTAAGGGTTCTTCAGGAAGCACAAGCAAAGAGCTTGAGGTCTGAGGAGAGACCCACTGCATTTATCAAGGCGGATGGCTTCCCTGAGCCTCCACGTACTTTTTGTTCTTTAGTCACTAAATTATGTCTGACTCTTTACCACTCCACGGACTGTAGTCCACCAGGATCCTCTGTTCAAGCGATCTCCCAGGCTAGAATAATGGAACTGGTTGCCATTTCCTTCTCAAGGGAATCTTCCTGACCCAGGGATTGAACCCACATCTCCTGCCTTGGCAGATGGATTCCTTACCACTGAACCACCAGGGAAGCCTGGAGATAAGTCTCCACTTACCTCTCCATAGACTTGAGGTTATGTTGTCACAGGGGCTTGTTAGCACTCTCCTGGCATAATGCAGTCATACAATAATCGGAAACTTCTCAGTCGCCTTTCTAAAACGAACATCGATTGAAGCAATAGTATCTGTAGCCTGGGTCAATCATTACCTAGTTGGAATTGTGGTGCTTCTTTGCTCTAAGAAAGCACCTCCTGAAATACCAGGGTTATAAGTCTCTATTTCCTTCTACCTAGGTTTTCAAGGTTGCCAAATATATGAAAGTAGAAAATGGACATCAGTGTGAGAATGGCACCTTGTAAATAAAGGAAGTCCACCATGTGGGCACACTCAGAACAAAGTAATTTCCCATTATTTGCCACTGCCTCCGTATGAGTGTGTCCTAAAGTTGAGGCTGCGGTTACGTTTCCATTTAGATCTCAGAGAGAAAATTTCCCGATGGATGTAACCTGTGGTGCTTCGGCTGCTCAGACCCCATTAGCATTGATGGAACACAACAGGATGTAGAAGATAAGCAGGGCCCTCCAGGCCTCCAGAAATGCCTCCACACTTAGCAAGCCAGGAGCACGTTTAGTTTGGAGGCACAGGCATGGAACGGCTTGGCGTCAGGTTCCTACGGCACTCAGGAACCCATCATTTCTCTGACCTAGCCCTCCTGAGACACTGCCCCCTTCACTACGGCAAGCTTCCAGAGCTGCAGGACCTCTTGCATCTGTGATGAGTACCCCCACCCCCCATGTGACCTTTGTCTACTTGATTGCAGCTTTTACTGCTATGGGTTATCAGGAGCCCTGTTGTCACTCCTCTCCCTGAAAGTCTTCTCCGACATGATGATTCTGGTGCAGCCAACAGCTGCCTCTCCAAGAGGACATTGCATGACTCCCCAGAATCAAAAGCGAATGCCGACTTCTGCCTCTGGCCAGGATAAGTGACGGGCCCCAGGTTACCCTTCCACCTAAACAACAGCGGCACCAAGAGAGACAGAGTATATGAAACAGAGGTTTCCAAGACACTAGACATCAGGCAGGGAAACACAGTGAACTCTGAGTGATGGAAAAGAGATGAGGTGTGCCCTACCCTTGTCTCAGCTTGCTGCCTGGATAGAGCTCCCCAGTGTGCGCTGGGAGCCGGGGCTGGGTTGGGGGGGGGACCAGGCAGAGCCCAGCGGACTCAGCATTGAGCAATTGGGGAACCAGGGAGATGACAGAAGGCAGAGTTCTCAGGATAGACTGTCAGGCAGGGGAGACCTGCACGGAGAGAGGACTTCAGAAATCTGTTGGGAGTCCCCTTGAGTATTCAGCAGGCAGTCAGTTTGTATGTGCAATGAAACTGCCAAAATCTAGGGAAATAACCCTCCAGAGGGTTAGAGGGAACATTGCCCAGCCCACAGGCAGGGCCAGGAATACTGCCTGTTCCTATGAGTCAGACCAGAAAGCCTGTGACTCCTGACTCGAGCATCTCACCCCAGCAGCTGGTCTCAACACCAAACATCATGGTGATTTTACCTAACAAAGCTCAATGTGCGATTCCAAGGGAATTGAATTTGTAGATGAAAATCCTCCCACAAAGAAACAAGCAAGCCCAGATGAATTCATGAAGAAACAACATCCATTATAAATAAACTCAGAAAGTTGAAGAGGAAGAAATCATTCGCATTTTAAATTCTATGAGCTCAGTATTAACCTGACACCAAAATTGTCAAGAGATGGTACAAAAAATATATAAATAAAACTATAGACCAACATCTTTCCTGAATGTATATGCAAAAATGCTAAGCAAAATTCAATTAATCGAGTTGAATCCAATTACATATGAAAAAAGATACATCCGGACCACGTATTTTTACTCTAGGAAAACAAGGTTGGTTTAATAGTAAGAAAAAATAAAAACAATGGGATTCACAATATTAACAAACTAAAGTTAGAAAAGTCGATGATTATCTCCAAAGGTAGAGAAGAAAACCTTTGACAAAGTCTAACATCATTCTTGATTGAGGAAAAACAAAAAACAACATTCAGC
The DNA here is from genome assembly GCA_006410875.1 of Neotragus pygmaeus. NCBI lineage: Eukaryota > Metazoa > Chordata > Mammalia > Artiodactyla > Bovidae > Neotragus > Neotragus pygmaeus. The sequence goes on from SJYV01013912.1 coordinate 258,778, forward strand.
AAATTAAGATGAGACATTTCTCAATCGGATAAAACGCATCTATGAAAAATGTATAGCTTCCAGCGTATCTGAAATTAAAAGACTGAATGCTTCCCCCCAAAAAATAAGAAACAGGAAAAGAAAGTCTGTCTACACGATTTCTACTAAACATTGTGCCGGAGGGTCTAGCGAATGCACTAAGAAAAGCGGAAACAAAAGCGTCCAGATTGGAAAGATATAAATAAAATTGTTATTTGCAGGTGACACAATTGCCACTATAGAATATCTGATGAAATATATTAAAAAGTTACAACTAATGAGTGCAGCAAAGTTGCCAGATACAATATTCTACGCAAAATCAAAGAATAGTGTGAAATTTGAATTTTAAAAATTCCATTTACAATAGCACTGCAAATTTACAAACTTAGAGCTAAATCTATCAAAGAGTGTCTAAGATCTGTACTTTGAAGACTACAAAACATAGCTGAAGGAAATTAAAGAAGACCTAGATTAATAGAGATATATGCTGAGCTAATCAGTCACAAGATTCACTGTTATTAAAATGACATTCCTCTCAAAATTAATCCACAGATTTAACATAATTTCAATTCAGATACTAGTAGGTTTTTTTTTTTTTACTTTAAATTGACAATCTGATTTAAAAACCAACAGGGAAATGCAAAACATGCACAATAACCAAAACAATTTTGGAAAAAAAAAAGGGAAGCTTCTACCTGACTTGAAGACTTCCTGTAAAGCTACTGTAAACAAAACAGTGTATCATGAAGATAGAGAAATAAGTCAGTGAAACAAAATAGAGTCCAAAAATTGACCCACAGTTGTAAGAACTAAATTTTTAAAGTGTTGAGGCAATTCATGGTACTAAAACATTGAATTTCTTCTACAAATGATACAGGCACATTAGATATCAATCAATTTTTTAAAAGTTTCAATTCATGCTTTGCATCATTTACAAAAATTAACTCAAAATGGATCAAAGACCCCAATGTGAAACTTTCTCGAAAAAAAGCATAAGAGGAAACCTTTGTGACTTTGGGTAAGGCAATGATTTTTCAGATGGGACACCAAGAGCACAATCTATAAATTAAAATATAAAAATACACTGGACTTCAACAAAATGTAAAATTTCTTCTCTTTTAATGGCATTGTTAGAAAACCAAAAAGATATGCAACAGATTGGGGAAAATATTTGAATTGTATACCTGATAAAGAACTTATATTCAGAATATACAGTAAACTTTCAAATTCAACAAGAAGAAATAAAACAATCTAATAAAAGCTTTCAAAAGATTTGAACAGACACTTTGCTAACAAACACATACAATTAGCAAATAAGCACAGACTAAGATTCTGAACATTATTAGTCATTAAGGAAATTCAAATTAAAACCATAATGAGATACCATTACACCCTTGTTAGAATGGCTATAATTAAAATTCCAAATGTTGGCAAGAATATGGAGGAATTAAAACTTTTCTTAAACTGCTGGTGGGAAGAGAAATTGATGCAACCATTTTGGAAAACTTTGGCAACTTCATAAAAAGCTAAACATGCATTTAATAACATGAGTCAGCAATTCCACTCCTATGTATTCATTCAAGAGAAATAAAACCATGTGACCTTACAAAGGCATACAAAGGCTTTCTTATGAATATTCCTAGCAGTTTTATTTCTAATACAGAAAAACTAGAAACAACCCAGATATTCATCAGCCTATGAATGGAAAAAGAAGTTGTGATTTATTTATACAATAAAATACCCTTTCATAGTTTAAAAGAATGAACTGTTAATAAATGCAACCATATGGGTAAACTTCAAAATAATTGCGCTGAGTAAAAGAAGTCAGACAAAAGTGAATACACAACGTGTGATTTCAAATATACAAAACTCTAGAAAATGCAAGGCAATTTATGGCGACAAAAAGGAGAGGAGAGGTCGCCTGGGTGGAGAGGGGATGGCAAGAGGGAGGAATAACAGAACTCAACAAGGGGACGTTTGACATGATGGATCTGCTCACCACCTTACTGTGACAACTGGACCTCAATGCCTGTGTGCAGACATGTCGAAACTTACCATGTTGCACATTGAAATATGCATTCTTTATTGTGTATCAATTTTGTCTCATAAGGCTGTGAAATATACACAAAAGCAGCAAACAAAGATTAGTGAAGTCTAAAATGCTGAAACGAAACAAACGACAGAAAAACCTTTCCACCTATTTTATCACTCTTCTTCAATCTCAGCTTGCCTTTGGAAACTGCCGCTGGGCTCCCTGCACCCAGGGTTTCTGTGGTTCAATTTTGCTGTGCATAGCAATAGGAATTCCGTGCCAGTCTCCTTCTTTGTGTTGCTCCCTTCTCTGATGTAACCCTATTCTTTAAAAAGAACTGTATTTACTGCTGACATAATCTGCAGGATACTTCTCACAGGCTCTGAGGTGAGTTAAATTGGACTTTCCCCACAAAGATATTTTCAAATCCTAACCCCTGGTAACTGTTTATTTTTTTTAATGCATGTATGTGAAATCTAGAAAAATGTTACAGATGATCCTGTGTGTAAAGCAGAAATAGAGACACAGATGTAGAAAACAAATATATGGATACCAAGGGGGAA